>NDXB01006599.1:477535-505169 GCA_002631895.1 Agapornis roseicollis | reverse complement strand
GTTTGTTTGGGGGGGGGGGGGGGTGGGGGGAGGGAAGAGCAGTGTTAGGCATCACCATTTACAGCTCTTTAGGGCTGCTACAGCAGGGAAAACACCATTGCCTTCCTGCATAGCAATGGCAGAGGGGCTGATGCCATCTCAGTTGTGTGGGACTGTCCATGTTCCACCACAGCAGATTGCTGTTGTAGGACAAGTGGTAAATCAGCATAAACCCCACTGCTAAGATTTCCTCCATGGCCTTATTTTCACTCCCTCTCTCTTTCCCCCAGCCTGTTATGAAGTGCTCCACAATGGGGATGGGAAATTTTAAGCACATGCTTAAGATTATCTGAAACCTTCAGCTGAGTCTGTGCCTGCACTGGGGAATCTGCTTGAGATTAGGTGGTGTTTAGATGTGCCAACTTTAGCCTGAGAGGTGCTGAGATCTCTACTGGCCAGCCCCAGCTCAGTGTGCTCCCCTTCATCTCCAGTGCCAGAGGCACCCATGAGGACAGGCTTACTACACCTGAGCCCTCTGCTAAGACTTCTTATGCTCAGCATCTCCTGGCTGTTGTCAGACAACCTCAAATCTGGTCTCGTTGCCACCTCTTTCTGCTTTGTAGACTGCAAAATGCAAGCTCAGCCGCTGATGCTATCATACATCTAATAACCCTCTTTCTCTGTGTACAAGAGAGCGTTTTGCTGTGTGCTAGTGGCTGCTTTGAACGTTGCCAGCACCACGAAGGTGCTTTTGAGACACAGGAGGAGGTGGTACTGTTACAGTCCCTCCGCTGCAGACCCTGGCAAGGGGAAGGTTTCCTTCCTGGAAACTTGAGTTCGTTCTTGCTGCTGGTCCCTTGCAGATGTCAAGTGCTATTTGTCAAGCTGGTGTTTGGAGCTGGGGTGGGATCTCCCAGGACAGGTGACTCGCCAGAGCATTCTGCATTGATCCAGAAACTGGGCCAAGCCCCAGGGAGTGCCACCTTGGACAAAGAAGCTGGATTTGGCTTCCAACACGGTTTGCCCAAAGGTCTCTAGGCAAGTACTCAACTGCTCCATGACTCAGTTTGCTTGTGAAATGACAGTGAAACCACCAGCGCCTCTGTAAGGAATCCTGCAGTGATGGGTGTTTGGGTGTCCTCAGCACCCACAGGTGTGGGGTTGGGGTTGCTACCCTGTGTTTGCTGTACCCCAAAGCAGCTCCCTCTGCCTGTGGTTTCTGAGCAGTTTGTCTTGCCCTGTTGCCTGAACTGCCCACTCTGAGGGGTCAGGAAATGCCTTGCATGCCAGCATGCTTGAGCCCTGACATGGGACCAGTTTGCTCTGCTTGAGTTTAACAACCAGATCTCATTCAGTACTTTCTCTGCTCAGTTACAAGTGAAACTCCTTGCATCCAGACTGAACAATTCCCTAAGTCCACGTGTTCCCATTCAGGAGCCAAGGGAAGAGCATCCCACAAACGCCACTGGTGTATGTGTTAATCTCTGTGTTGCACACACTGCTGTGATTGCGGACGGGCAGTCAAGGAGGTGAAGTCATTGTTTGTGAGCAGCAGCAGCAGCAGTCCCCAGCGGTGCCGGGTGCCGAGCTGGCCCCTGCAGAGCTCGGGCTGCTCCATTCCACCACGGGAGCGCTGCCAACGGCACGTGGGGCCCATGAGAGCCTTCCCTGCCCTTCCTCGTGCTGCTCCCTGAGTCACGCTGAGCGGGAGCCCCAGCATGGCTGGGAGCACTGGCTTCTGTCTGTGTTTGATTTGATTGTGAATTGGAGGGGAGGGGATCTCTGTCCTTCACAGGGAGCCTGGCACAGTGCGCCCTGTGCCACTGCAGTGCCAGGTGGTGCGCCTGTGCTGTGTCCAGGCATTGGTTGGGAGATAATGGGCTGTTCCCAGGTTGGAATGGGATTCACACTGCAACACCCTAGAGGATCTGGTATTAAAGGTCAAGATGTCATCCAAGATTGAGGGATTTATATACAGAAGTGTGCCTTAGCAGTGGGAATTGGGGCATCACGGGAGAATGCTGTGCACAGGTTGTGTTGTTGCCTCTTGCTCCCTTACAAGTGTGTGTGTAAAACGTCATGGAAAAAGCTCAGGAAAGCGAAGCGAAGGTTGTCTGGAGCACAGAGCACAAGCACATGTCAGTAGGAGCATTTGTGGTGGAGTTCAGTTGAAAGATGGCACTTCCCATTGTCTTTATTTTAACAGCTGATGTCACGGTCTGTTCATGCTGCTCCTGGTGTGCGAGGGAGGACAACAGGGGCAGCTCATCTAAAAGCAGAGTGAGCTGCTCCACTCTGCTCCAGGAGCCGAGCCAGGCCAGATCTAGAGCTGGGTATGGAGCTGGTGTCCTCGCTGCTGCCATCCCCCATGGCTTGCACAAGTGACAGAGCCACTTCTGCAGGGAGAAGTTGCTGAAGATGTAATGACGCAAAGTGAAACCGATGCTAATTTGGAGGTGAGGCATGAAGAGAAGCTGTGATCAGACTGCTGGCTTTTAAAGGATCGTAGGCACAGTGCTCAGTGCTGCAGCCTCACAGGGTTCTTTAATCCTTCTGTCTACTAGGAAGAGCCTAATGAATGTGTGAAGACCGAGCTGCCCCTCTTATAGGGGTCTGGATTTGGTGTCTCTATATTCCTCTGATGCCTTTTCTTGTCTTGCTTGTAATAAGGGGCCAAATAACACATAATCTCCTATGGATATGGTTTGTGGCCAGCTGCCTGCAGCGATGCTGCCTCTGCTTCCCCCCACCCCATGGTCCCACTGCCCAGCACGGTCTCTGGGACTCTGCTGTGTGTGGGCATAGGAAGCTGCTGTGGGCTTGAAGTGCTGTTTTTGGTTCCCTGAGTGTCTTTGTGCTGGTGTGGCCACAGGAATGGGCCAGATGGCGTTGTGCATCCCAAATGCATCCCAGTGTCCTGGAGCCGGGGTGACTGGTGCCTCGGAGCAGGTTTGCAGCACTGTGTTTGGAGGTTTCTCCTTGGTTCCGTGGTGCTCAGCTGAGTGTGGCCATCTGTGCCTACAAGGCACATGCCATGCAAGCTCCGCTGCATGCCAGGAGAAGGGTCCTGTGACGTGGCTGTCAAACAGAGCCAAAGATCAATTTCCCTCCGGGATGGCAGTGGTTCCTGTGGCCATGCCATTTGTGTGCCTGTTGCCTTCACAGCCTCTGCTTCTCTACCCAGAGCATCAGTGAAATGGTTAAAAGGACTCTGCATTCAGAACTTAACAAGTTCTGCTCTGGGCTACGGATGAGTCCTCGGCTTCCCCATGAAATTCCAGGTTCAAAATACAAATTATCCCCTTGTCTCTCTGCCTCAAGCCCGGAAGGTCAGCTCAAGGCACAGAAGATCTTCAAAGAGCAGGTACAAAGCCTCCCTGTGAAGTGATACCCTGGTAGCTGCCCATCATATGGTGATCATTAGGGACGCAAGAAGTGACGTTCAGGGCTGCAGTGGCTGTTTATGGTGGGAGCTGGCACTCGGAGCCATCACAAGCTCCTAATTACCATACTGTGAGATGATCAAATGGGCTTCATGGAAGCTCGGCTGCCTCATGGCTGTTTGCAGCCCCAGGATGGGGTCTTGCCTGGGGAGAAGCAGGAGATTCCTCTCTCCAGGCTGTGAGAGACCTGAATCTCGTTGGGCATTGTGGGAGTGTGGCAGAGACCAGTGTAACTGGAAAGGGCAGGGCTGTGCTTGTGCTCTTGCCCTGGCTGATCCCATCCAGCTCTGTCACATACCTGCCTGCTTCTATCGTGCAGGACACCAGACGGGAGAGTCCTGCTGAAGTTCTTTGTCTAAACCAAGCCTTGCACTGCTGCATTATTGCTGCCTTCATGTATTGCAGCATCCGTGTTCTGGGTTGATTGTTCATGCTGAGTGTTGCAGCCTGGCTGCTGCTGCTGGAAAGAATTCAGTTTTGAGTGTGACCTTGATGTCTTCACTAACACGTGAACCATGTCAAGCTGTCCTGGAGCTACCCTAAAGGGTTGGACATTGGGGGTGAGACTCAGCCTGGCTGCAGTTCAGTGCAGGGATAAGTGGCACCTGGATGGTGTGGAGGTTCTGCTCCAGGAAAGCACCAGGCACACAAGGAGCAGGAGCATTGGTTGTATTCGCAGGGCTGCCCAGTCTGTGAGCTCAATGGATTGGAGGGAAGGAATAAACCAGCAAACCCTGGTTTTTAAGGCTTCTTTTGTTGGCCTCTCCCTTTCCCAGCAGTTGTTTGTCCTAACACAGCATCAATAGCAAAATCCTTCGGAGCTGAGTGGCAGCTGAAGACACTGCAAGCACAGCACTGCTTCTCTGCTTCGGTATCGGCAGCATCTTGAACTTGAACCAGGTCATTATTGTTGCTCACAGAAATAAAAGACAACTGCATTTCAAGGTCACTGTCAAAGACTGTCCCTGGAGCTGCCTGGTTGCCTCAGCAGCTCTAAGAGCAGCAGAGCTGTTCGGAGTTCAGGGTATTCTTGTCCTGAGCGAACAGCAGCCAAACGCCAGAAGAGAGGAGAAAAATGAACCCTGTGTGAACACATTTGGGTTTCCTCCGGCCGAGGCATGACTGAGTTCTCAATGCAGCCCTGCCGAGCTGGAGCCTATTTTAAACTGCGGAGCAGCGATGCTGCCTGTTGCCTGGAAACCTCCTCCCAGCCTCGGGCTCTCGCAGCCTAATCATAGCCACCGGCAGCCTTGATTTATTTCCCCTACAGAATGTCATTGCTTTGGGGGTTTGTTTGCTTGGTTTTGTTTGTTATTTACAGTGAAAAGACACAAAAGTGTCACTGTCAAACTCGGTGGCTTTCTGTGGGAACAGCTTGGCTGTCCCCGTGCCGTGGTGCTGGCAACCGGTGCACTGAGCTCCCCATGTGGTGGCTTGGAGAGGGGAGAGGAGGACAAGTGGGGGCTGAGGAAGCCCCCCGCAGCCCTGCAGTGGCTCCTCCTAAAAGGAAAAGCAAACCTGAACAATGCTGAGCCGCCGTGTGTCCTAACTCTCCATCCCCGTGCAGCTGCACCATCCTGTGCCGGATCTGTGGTCCAGCATTGGGCTGCCTGGATCAGCACAGGCTAATCCTGCCCTTGGGTTCCATCCCTGCAGAGGCGTCAGTCTGAGCTTTAACATCTCCATGTGGTGACAGATGAATGGGAAAAAGCTTAACTTTGAGGTGTCCCTGTCATTGGGGCCCCTTTTAATTCACCTCAACTCTTGGCCACCATAAAACCTTACTTGATGCCACCTCTCCCATAGGAAAACTTCAAATGATTGCAATTTCCTCTTAGTGCGATCGATCTTAATGGGATGAAGCAGAATTGATTCTAGGAACCCAGCTGGGATTCCGTTGTGTCTGTGTCCAGGGAGCCCTTTGGGAAAGCACAGGGCTGGAATCAGCTGGAAGCTGGTAACAAATGCTAACCAGGGGCCTCAGAGCTGCCTCAGCTGCTCACATGTTGCCCTTGTGATTTAAGTGGCTTATTTTACAGAGCTGGCAATATTTGCTCTCCCAATGGCAGAAGTAAGGCAGGCTTTGACTGGAGATGCAGATGAACAGGGGTTTGTGTTTCGCTGAGCTTCTTGCTGCAGGCATAGAGCGATGCACAAGGCTTATCACGGCCTGACTTTTATTTCCCTCTCGAGTTAAAGTTTGACACCCAGCTTAGGCTCTTGTCTCGCAGTCTTTGAGTGCAGATTGTCAGGGACAAAGAGAAGAACCAAAGCCAGGCAAAGAGCAGACACTTTTCCCATCCCCATCTTCCGCTGTGTGCTGGGGATTAAGAAAACAAAGAGTCATTTACCAAGGAATCTGTGCAGGTGACTGAATCATACTCTGAAATCCCTTATCTCTGCTTCCCCATGGAACGATGGGAGTGCTTGAGAGGCTGCACCCCTGAGGTGTTGCTTTGTTTTGTACAGAGGTGGCAATATCTGTTGGAATCCAAACTCCCCTGTTCTTAGCCACTAGAAGGAGAAATTGCCCTTCTGTGAGCTCCTCTCTTCTGCACTTTGCAGCTGATCTGGTCTGCTTTGCTCTATAACACAGGGCACAGACCTGTTATTGTCTTCTCAGATGTTTATTGCCTTGGTTTCCAAGCAAAGCTTCCTACAGGTGACCTGCTTCCTCTGGGGGAGGGAGGAGACAGAAGGAAGAATCAAGTGCATGGGAGGAGACAGGAAGAGGAACAGCAGAGGAAAGGTGGAAAGCTGTGGTCACAGATGGCAAAGCAAGAGGGTTCCTTGTCCTGCCTGTGTGAGCAGCACCCCTGAATGCCCGAGCGAACAGCCCCACGCTGCTCATGGCAATAGCAAAGGGAAATGATCAAGATGCAGAGTCTGTGGAGCTGAGCTCAGTGCTGGAGGTTTAACAAAACACAAGTCAAAAGGAGGGGAAGAAACGAGTGCTCAGACGTGGGGTGGTGGGGTTTCCTTTGCTAATCTCTCCCAGCTGCACGCAGTTGGAGCTCATGCCCTCATGTTTTCTTTCCTCTGTAGCCTGTTAGCTCAGCTCTCCCAGCTCCCTGCTAAGATCAGTATTTCCCCTCTCTCCTCTTTGTTGGTGGCTGTCGGGGTTTCTGCTGTGCCAAAACACAAGCTCTTGTGGACAGCACAAGGGTTTGTGTACAGGGGCCTGGGTGCTCCTTGGCCTTGGTGGTCCCTCTCCTCGGTCTGATTTCCCATCCCGGTGCACTTGGCTTACCTGGCTTCTTCTCCCTCCCAGAATGAAGAGAAGAGGAACCTTTCCCTGGGGGGCCATGTCGGCTTCGACAGTCTCCCGGATCAGCTGGTCAGCAAGTCCGTCACCCAGGGCTTCAGCTTCAACATCCTCTGCGTGGGTGAGCACTGGCCTCTGCACACAGACACGGGCTGGGACCCAGGGTCATTCCTTGTGCTCTGCCGCAGCCTCGGCTCTGACTTCGAGCAAAGCCAAGATGCCCAAGTCTTTAAAAATGGGGTTTAATTGCAGTGAACTTGAGCTCTCTGGAGCTTGATGCTTCTGAGCTGGGACTTTCACACATGGCTGTTGGAGACCCATTGCCCCAAATCAGGGAGAATATGGGGAAAAGCTTAAACACATCAACTTTGTGCTTTGGTGAGGAAGCGGGAGAGGAAAAGGCTGTGTGGCTATCCAGGTCTGCATTGAGCTGAGCTGCTGGTGCAGAAGCTGCAGGGTGGCAGGGAGGTCCAAGGGCTGAGCCTTGAAACCAGAAGAGTCCCATCATCAGCGAGGTGTTGCTCATCTCCTTTGCTGCAGCAGCTCTGCAATAGGAAGGATTAAGAGAAAAGGCAAGAGAAATGTTTGCACACTGGGGTGGCTGGCATGAGGCTTGTGCCTGGCTAATGCTGTCCCAGGTGAGTCAAAGGGCTGGAAACGTGACCCCCCCCTGTGCTAGGAAAGAGAAAGGGAGTGTTCCTGCTTTTATTGATTGTAAAGTATTTGTCTGGAAGCTTGAGAGCAGTTGTGAGAAGAAATAACCTCATTATGTGCTTGGTTTTTAACTCCGGTATTGATGTGAGCAGGTGATGCTGTTGGAGCACTAGGAACCAATTCCTTCCAGAGATGAGATGAGCATTAGTTTTACTTTGGCTGTTTCTTGTGTATGAATCTGCAGTATTGTAACCTGCTAGGACAGCAGAAATGCATCCAGAGACAGCAGCTCCCTGCCCGGCCCTCAATCTGCCCAAAGAGAATATGGCTCTGGAGAATGTGGCTTATGTCAGTAGTGAACTCTGACTCCTTTCAGCTCAATCTGGAGCACCAGGCCCTGCACAGCTGTTGGCTGCAGTGGGTAGGGCACAATGTGTGCCTCTGCCCTGTTCTGAGCACCACGAGGTGTTGATTCTGCAGTGGAGAGCAGAATCCAGTGCTTGGAGAAGCAAAAAGTCCCAACCCCTTGGCAGCAGGCATGGCATCTCCCTTGAGCAGATGCTTGCTCACCCTCCTGCTCTGCCATGTGCACCTTAGGGCTTCTCGCAGGTTCAGGGAGCAGTGGCTGTCTATGCTGAAGGTGTAGCACAAGAGAGTGCCTGGGAATGAGCAAGGAGGAGGTTATTGCCTTGGATTTTGCCTCTTTTCACTCCTTTGGCCAATAGGGCTGTGGGTAGTGAATGAGGAGTTGAAATGGAGCTCCTTGAAGGCCAATCTGGAAGATATCAGTCTAGTTTAGTTACCAGGAGCAGCACTTCAAAGCCTTTCTGCATCACAGATGCCTTTGAGCCAAATATCCTGGGATTGAGCCTGGTTTGTGAATGAATTGCAGGTGTCCTTCAGTGGCTGTTGGAACAGGGGGGCTGCAGATGGGAAACTTGTCTGCTTGTGCCCTTACTGGTTCTCCAAGGAGCATTTTCTCCAAAGGAAAACAGTGGTTTGCTGTGCTGTGTGATGCTCACTGGGGAGATGAGGGCAGAGTGCTCTGTGTTAGCTTTGCATTAAGCATAGGAGGCCTTCAAGAATGCAGTTACTGGTGTGAGAATGATATGTCTGTGCGCAGCAATTTGTAGTAACCTCTCACAGTGTGATTTACTCTGCTCTGTAATTAACATCCTTTGAAGTACCCGTGGCAGGTTCATGCTGCAGGGAGCTGATGGCTTCTCCTTCCCAGGTGAGACCGGCATTGGGAAATCCACACTGATGAATACCCTCTTCAACACCACCTTCGAGACGGAGGAGGCCAGTCACTATGAGAGCACGGTCCGCCTGCGGCCACGCACTTATGACCTGCAGGAGAGCAATGTACACCTGAAGCTGACAATTGTGGATGCCGTCGGCTTCGGGGACCAGATAAATAAAGATGAAAGGCAGGTTCCGTGCCATCTGCTTGGCTTTCCTGGGCTTGCCTCTGGTGCTTAGACACAAAGTGCCTGCAGCCCTGAGTGTCCAAGTTTCTGTTAATGGAGTAGCTCCCTGCAGTGGCTCTGGTTCTGGGGACTGAGTGAATTGGGTGAGGAGCCAAAAAGAGAGGCCATAGGAGGTTTGTTCAGCAGAGAATAGTGTCCTCCAGGAGCAGGAGCAGTTAACAAGCTGTCCTCAGTGCAGGGTTGGGAATGATCTGTTCTGACAGTGACCAGTGTCTCTGGACCTGTCTCATTTAATTACACAGACATCTTGTTCAAGCCCAAGGTGAAGGTATTCTGGGACTCTGAGGTCTCTCCTTGGTCATGCTGCATTGCTGCAGCTGGATGGCTCAGCCCTGAACCTGGGCAGAGTTAGATCTGGGGAGGGAGTTGTCTTTCTGTACTCCAGTGTCCTTATTTTCCAGTGCAGCCTCAGGAGACTCCTTTGGATTGCAAGGTCTGTGTGTAAATGCCACTCTCCCCCTGTTGCAAGGCTACATCATTTGAATCTCGTGATTGCTTTTCTAGTGGTGAAACCCCTGAAGCCTTCGCAGTGCCTGTGCCCAAGGCCTGGCTTGCTAATGGTCTGGTTTTAGTTACAGGCCGATAGTTGAGTACATTGATACGCAGTTTGAAAATTACTTACAAGAGGAGCTGAAGATCCGGCGCTCCCTCTTCAACTACCATGACACCAGGATCCACGTCTGCCTCTACTTCATCACCCCCACTGGCCACTCCCTCAAGTCCCTGGATCTGGTCACGATGAAGAAGCTCGATAGCAAGGTGAGTGGTTGGACATCATGGTCCATCTTCCTGGAAGTGTTCATTGCTCCTGTGTCAGTGCTGGACCCCTTCCTGCCTGATAGCTGGGGCATTTCTAGGACTCTGATCAAACTTCATCTGTCCTGGTGGTTGCTGAGGTCTTGTGCTTGCTTTCTCATTGCTTTTCCCGAAGAATATCAGGTGCAAAACCTGTTTCCCAGCCATCTGGAGTGTCCCTCACTATAAGAATCTTAGCCAGGTTAGCTCATATTTACCAAAGCCATCAGCTGCCAGTTCATTACCTGCTCTTTACACATGTGCAGGTAAGGATGTTCTGAGTGCCAGGTGGTCCTCACAGGAGATCACAGTATCTCCTGAAGGTGTTGGCATGGTGAGAGATCCTCAAGGTAGAATCTGAAAAGTGGCTCATAAGAGGGTCTCCCCTGGGGCTGTTTCTCTGTGCACAGGCTATTCTGCCTAAGGCAGCAGTGGGTTACTTAACCGGCTACCACTGGTGCTCCTGCAGCTCAGAGGAGGTTTCTGACACACTTCTGGCTTCCAGGGAGCTGCAGGAGGCTTCAAAGGTCACAAGCGGCAGCAGCATCTGCTCTTCAGAAGCATTTCCTATCTTTCACAGCAGTGCTTTAGCAGCAAGGGGGGGCCAGATACTGATGAGCCCGCAGAGGGGACAGGCAAGGTGCTGGGACCCTACAGTAACAGGAAAGCCCTGGGTAAAGTCCCCCTTGCAGGGTCCCTGCTGTTTGCCCTCCCACCCAGGGCTGCTGGCCTGCTTTCCCTTGGCCCCACTGCAGAGCAGGCACTGCCCTCCCATTGCAGTGGCTGTTGTAACCCTGGTAGCTGTTACACTGACTTCATCAGGCATCCAGAAACTTTCCTTCAATAAACTCTTGTCTCCTGGTGTGCTGCCAGCATTACACATCCCCAGAAATATGCTTGGAGGAAAGCTTTTGCACGATTCCCCTTGGTGCTGGTGGTCCCACAAAGCTCTTCCCCTCCTTCTGCATTCCCTACTTTTCACATCTCCCTGTGGCTGCCTTTCATGTGGTCCTTGGGTAGTACCAAAATAAATCCTTTGTACTTGTGCAGAGATGAAGACTTTGTGAGCATGCAGGCTTTTTGTATTTCTAAACTTCAACTTAAATTGTCCTCTCTGGAGTCCTTTTATCCCTTTGCTCTCATTTCCCTTCTTACCACGATGTGAGAACATCTTGGGTTCGGTGGCGCGGTGGCTTTGCACAAGGAAGCACATGGTCATGAATAAGCGACCTTAGACCATTGATGTTTCCTGGGTTCCAGGGATTTATGTTGAGTTTCTGCATCAGTATCATCCCAGGCCATCAAGGCGCTTTCCAGGCACTCCAGGATTTGTGCATGACAGTGCTGATCCCCCTTCCCAGTGCACCTGAATGGTTGTGCATGGGGCAGAGGGCAGTGGGTGTCAGCTTTCTGTCCGCTGCACACAGCTAACAGTGAGTGCTGACAGCAGAGAGGTGATGTGCTCTGCCTCGTGTCTGCAGCTCTGCCAGCACTGTCAAAGCTGGCTTTCCCCTTGGGAAGCTGTGGGTGGCTGGTGGAGAATGAAGCCCATGGGGACAAAAGGTGCATCAGAGGCAGGGCTTTGTGGTGTGCTCTGCTGACTCAGCTTCTGGGACTAGTTTAACAAGGGTTTTGAGGCTCAGTTCTACCTTTGCTCCAGCGCATCATGGCATGGCACCAGGGGTTGGGCAGGCCTCTGAATCTGGGTGATGATTTCAATAACAAATCTTGCCTTTAGTGTAAAGTTTACAAAGTCCCTTCTGAGTAAAGCTGGTTCGTAAACAGAACCTTCCATTGTGCTGTGATGCATCATCTGTTTGGCTGAGCTCATGGCCAGCTGCTCTCAGGGTATTCAGTTACAGCCAGAGAGCTAGAAGCATCTTCAGAAGTGGTTCTGGGTCAATGGAATGGCTGCTGGGTGGGAAGCACGTAGGACCTGGCAGGGGTTGGCTTTCCATTTGGTTTAACCTGAGCAAAGGAGATAGGTGAAGTTGCCCCTGTATCAGATGAGGAGGTGATGTATTGAGGTGAAACAGCCCTGCTGTGGGAAGTGGTGCTCAGGTGTGTACTACTGTGGGCATCCCCGTGCTCCCTGTTGTTGTCCTGGATGGTTTCCAGTGCTGTTTATGAGCTGTAGCTAATTGCCTGCCCTTTGTGACTTAAGAAGGAGGTGGGTTTTATGGGTGTGCATTTGAGTTCATTATCTGAGGCACAGATTTCCTCAGGTCAGAGTTCCAGGCCAAGGGGAATGGCTTTAATCTGCCAGAGGGGAGACTGAGATGAGCTCTTAGGCAGAAGCTCTTCTCTGTGAGGGTGCTGAGGCGCTGGCACAGGGTGCCCAGAGAAGCTGTGGCTCTTAGCAGGTCAGTGAGGCACCCAGCTGTGGTCATGGCCCTTCTTACGTTGGTAATG
This sequence comes from Agapornis roseicollis, assembly GCA_002631895.1. NCBI lineage: Eukaryota > Metazoa > Chordata > Aves > Psittaciformes > Psittacidae > Agapornis > Agapornis roseicollis. Next base: position 493,131 of record NDXB01006599.1, on the reverse strand, counting down.
AGGACACTGACCTGCTGAGGAGCGATAGACCTCGTTCTGTGTGGGTTAGTGGCTCTTTAAAGAGGACAGGTCAGTGTCTGAGAAAAAGAAGGAATTTATCCCTTCGGATATATTTGCAATGAGCAAATTAAGATGATTTTCTTTTGGAGTGAATAAATGTTCTCGTATTTAGTGGGTGCTAAACCAGAGGGAGGAGGGAGGAACACAAAGTATGACAAAAACACTGAGCCGCAAAGAGAGCTTGAGCTGGGAAAGCAAGGTTATTTATATGAATGGCACCCACTGGAGCCCAAATGGTTGCTCTGAATTTGTACTCTGTAGGACAAAAAGCCTTGGCTGTTGGGAACTGTGAAATGGCAGATCAGACTTTCCCCTCATTTGTCTCAGTCCTTGCGTGTCGCTGCTATGAATTTGGCTGCTGTTCAGACAGAGGAGTTGTGGTGGTGTTTGTTTAAGCAGTGGTTTGCACTGTGGCGCTTGGCTTCTCTGGGCATCGCAGCATCACCTAATAGAGGTTCCTGTGACAGATCCTGCCCTGCTGCAGCTCTCTCAAGCATGAGGCCATACAGTGAACCACATTCCTCCTGAAGCATGGGGGATGTGACCTTGTTTACTCTTGACCTTGATGGATCTTGACCACAGTGGGGACCTCCCTACACTGCAGCTTGTGGGTGGCTTTGAACCCTGGGTTGATGAAGCTCTATGGAGTGCTGTGGTGGTGAGTGCAATGTAAAACCAAAGCTGAGCATCAGCAGCAAGACCCCCAACCTCCTGTGTGCTGCACCCTGCAGCTCTCCCAGGGAGTCTGTGTCATCCACACAGCGTGCTTGAGTTGTGATCCACATGGAGAGGCTCGGGGAGTCCTTGGAAAGGTTCTGTAGCTGCTGTAAAAGCATCTGAGGAGCCCCTGCTCCTCCTGCTGAGGCATGGGAAGGGCTCCACCAGCTCACTGCAGCGTTGTTATCCTTTTGCCTGCCTTCTAAACCAGCTTGTCAGCACAGCCAGAAGCCATAGGTGATAACTGGAGATGTGACAGTTACACTGCCTCTGCCTCCCTCGAAGCGTGTAACAACAAAATGCATAGGCACGAACAGAGGCTTTGATCTGTTCCTTGTGTATTTATTGCAGGATGTTTGTCTTTGCTTTATCTGGAATCTTGTAGCTAAATCAGGCCTGGAAAACTCTTCCCTCTAGTGTTCAGCTGGGTTCGTGCTGCAGCGCCTGCAAAGCACAGCACCTCTGTGTGAAAGGCTAAGCAGACACCGGGGTAGGACCTGGGTCACCCACGGGGACCATGGAGCTGCTCACCCCAGTGCTGCTCACCTGACTTGTTTCTCCTTCCTTCCTCCTGCTGCAGGTGAACATCATCCCCATCATTGCCAAAGCAGACACCATCTCCAAGAGCGAGTTGCACAAGTTCAAGATCAAGGTGATGAGCGAGCTGGTCAGCAATGGGGTGCAGATCTACCAGTTCCCCACAGACGATGAAGCAGTCGCTGAGATCAACTCGGTGATGAATGTGAGTACTGGTTCCAGTCCCACTGATGGCACCAAAGCTGTGACAGATTGAACTGTTGCACAAAGCAACTGTTGCACAAAGGCAACTTCCACCTGGGTTATCCAGGCACTGCATCTGTTTGAGAGTTGAGCTGAGGATGCGATAGATGCCCAGGGCTGTTGTGTGCAGAGCTGATTACAGCTTGGCCCTGATTGAATCTGTGGGCTCTCTGGAGAAACTGCTCCAAAATTTGTTTCATTGACTGTGTGAAGAATACTTTTGTTAAAATTCATTCTCTCTGCTTTTGAGGCTGCCCCTTGCATGAGGAGGGGGGAAAGTGGAAATGAAACTCTTACAGTTAAGGTGTACATTGTTCCTTACTTAAGGCTGAGCAGAGAAACCCCGATTTAAACTAAAGAAGAAAAATGATTCGACTCTATTTTGTCTTTTTGGGATTCAAAGATCAACTTCAGAACAAGTGCAAAACACCTTCAGGTTTCCCATCTCCCAGACCACAGTGTAGCTATTGCAGTCGGAACAGCTGAGATGCCTCCATGTTGATTTTTTAACTAAAAAGCAGCTTTTTCATCAGAAGGAGCATCTTCCTGCATGACTGTTTCTGATTAAATGCTTTGTCTTTTATCCCTGCCCCCCTTTTTAAATTTACTTTAAATCTCAATAGCCAGTTGATTTCTGGGTCAAGTAGATGGGTGTTTTCACCAGAATAGCTCTGGTTTTGCTGAATTCATAAGAAATTGGAGGCTACAACAATCTTTCTAAAGTGCTGGCAAGCTGTGTGCGCTGGGGATTGGAAGGGGAGTCGGGGCTGCTTGGTTCGTGCCCCAGTGAAAATATTCTTGGCCACTTTTCTACCAATTCCACACTTGTGGATCCCTTTGTTCCTAAACATGAAGGGTTTTTTCAGCCTCATCCAACTGAAGCACCGGCTCTGCGGCTCCTGCGGCGCTGAGGACAGTGCCCTGTTCCCTCGCTGTGCTCTGTGCTTTGCAGGCTTGGGGAGCAGCGAGCACATGTTGTATCCTGCTCACGTCCCTTCCAGTGCCCACACACAAACTGCTCTGCCAAGGCCTGTTTACGGATGTCTCTGCTTGTGCTTTCTGCAAGGCAGGGAGTGCCCCGCTCTTGGCGTGGGGAAAGAGCTGCGAGAACAACCTGACAAATGGATACAGGGACATCAGTGATGATCATGGTGTTCCTACAATATTTCCCCATCCAGTCCGGCCAGCAGTGCCAATAAGCTGTGCTGCAGCCTTATGCTGCTCTCTATTGCAGTATCCCAGTTCATAGTAGGGACTGCTCTGGGTATTGGAGGTTAGATTCAGAGGAAGGACTTCTTGAAGTAGATCCTAGGTGAGGGGGATCCAGTGGTCAGGCTCATCTTTGGGCTCATGCACTCAGTCTCTCCTTGGCTCTGTTTCAGGCTCATCTGCCCTTTGCTGTGGTCGGCAGCACGGAGGAGGTGAAGGTTGGGAACAAGCTGGTGAGAGCTCGGCAGTACCCATGGGGAGTGGTGCAAGGTAAGGTGCTGCCTGCCCGGCACCCACCACAGACCTGTCTTGTGTGTGCAGGGCACCCTCTCCATCCAGCTTGCCTTCCTGCCAGCACATGTGCATGGAGGTGCCCTGTGCTGAGCACTGTGGAAATGTCCTGTGCAGCCTTCTGTGGGTTGGCCAATCCTCCCTTTGAATTCCCATTCCATTCCTACCAGCAGGCAGTAATGGTCTATGGGAATCCCTGCATCCACGGGGCTGTGCTGTGCTCTGTGTGGGACAACAGCTGAATGTCCTTGGGAGGGGAGTGCCTGGAGTCAATGTGTGCTTGCGCTCTGCTGTTTGAGCAATTTGCTGAGTCCTCCCTTTGCCTCCATCAGTTGAGAATGAAAGTCACTGTGACTTTGTGAAGCTGCGGGAGATGCTGATCCGGGTCAACATGGAGGATCTCCGGGAGCAGACTCACACCCGCCACTATGAGCTCTACAGGAGGTGCAAACTGGAGGAGATGGGCTTCAAGGACACAGATCCTGACAGCCAGCCCTTCAGGTGAGCTCCCCTTCATGTCTACAGCATCCATACAGAGCAGTAGTTTGCTACTGAAACTCCAAACAGGAAGGTTTGTAGGTAATATCCTCACTGCTGGGCTGGCAGGAGCTAGCACTGGGGTTGAACTTTGCAGCTGACTTGAGCATTCCCTCCGCTGTTTGTCTTGAGGCAATGCAGGCAGGTGTGCATTTCCCCATCCCTAACTCACCGGTGTCCAGAGGGTCTGGATTCTGTTTGCTTTCTTCCCCAGCCTCCAAGAAACGTATGAGACCAAAAGGAAGGAGTTCTTGGGAGAGCTCCAGAGGAAAGAGGAAGAAATGAGACAAATGTTTGTTAACAAAGTCAAGGAGACGGAGGCAGAGCTGAAGGAGAAGGAGAGAGAGGTGGGTGTGCAAAAACCCGGGAGAGGAGCCCAAAATGCAGCCAGCACAGGAGCAGGGACTGGGCAGCATGAATCCTGGAGAGCACGTGCAGCTCTGGAGCAGAGCAGCCAAAGCACAAACACACACGCACATCCCCCGCCTCGGAGAAGGGGGCCTGGGGTAATGTGTTCAGAACAGCATCCCTGGTTGAAGTGACTCAGAAAAAACACCTCTCCCTGTCCTGTGCTGTGTGTAGGAGACTCGGATGCTGCTTGGTGACTGAAGGGCAGTGCAGGATGGTTTGGTGAGCATCCGTGTTGGACGGCTCACTGCACAGCAGAGTAAAGGGGAAAGCTGGAATCCCCAGGTCAGTGTTGTGAGGCCCACAGGCAGCCATCAGGACTGGGGAGGAGATAAATGGACCATCTTCAAAACTAGTGAGGAATAAAGAGCCCACAGTGTCCACAGAGCAGGGATCCTCAGTGCACATACCAGGGCTCGTGCTCTCTCCTGGTTTGATGTATGTGATATGTTCAGCTCACAGCAGTTCCAAATTCACTGTGTCTTCACTGCTTTTGGTGAAGGTCAGCTCTGCTGGGGCTGGCACGGTGCAGGGGCACCGCTGGACCCCACCGTCCAGCCAGTCTCTGTGGGGTGAGGGGGGTTTGTGTGGGGTGAAGCAGGGCAGGGGGTCCCAGCCCTGTGGCTGTGCTGGGTGCGATGCTCAGAGGATTTGTCTCCCCTCAGCTGCATGAGAAGTTTGAGCACTTAAAGAGGATACACCAGGAGGAGAAACGGAAGGTGGAGGAGAAGAGGAGGGAGCTGGAGGAGGAGATGAACGCCTTCAACCGGCGGAAAGTAGCAGTGGAAACCTTGCAGTCCCAATCCTTGCAGGCTACCTCACAGCAGCCGCTGAAGAAGGACAAAGACAAGAAAAAGTAAGTGACTGAGCTCGAGTCTTTCTCTTGTGCTGCTGGGAAGGTCAGCATCTGCTGGGATGCTTTAATGTTGGTCAATTCCTTAGACAGCAAATGGAAAAGGGGATTTTGGAATCCTAATTCCTGCTCTTCTGACTGTGCTTCAAGAGGCAGGGTCCTGGGGAAGTGGTGGCTGCAGGGGAGAGGGATTTGCACTTTGGGGCCCATTCTCTAAAGGCTGAGTCACAGAGGGTTTGCCCTTGCCTCTGTGGCAGGCAGCTCCTCTGCTCCTGGGGACCAGCACAAGCTGAATCTTCTCCCCGGCGTGGGATGATCTTGGCACGGTTGTAACATCTCTCAGATGTGGTCCCCATCATCTGTAGGCTTGAGGCCCTCTGCAGTTGTTTTTAGAGTCAGAGTTGTAAAGAAGGAAACAGCAGCTTAGGGAGAAGATGCATTGGGAATTCATGAGGGCTCCATGTGAAACGGCTCCAGGACACAGCTCTGCTCACAAGAAAGATCTTTTCCCCTGTGGGCAGAATTCTTATCTCAGCTTGCTGCAAGTTAATGCACATTGCTGAAGCCAGCAGGAGTGTGGAGGAGGGCATGTAAATAATGCTCCTTCAGGCATCTGAAGGTGTAAAGATAGAGCAGGAATGGGCAAACAGGTTTAAAGAGAAAAGGGGTGTGTGTGATCCTGCTTCCATTCAAGCCAGTCTTCAAGGAATGCTGGTCAGGGAGCAAAATGAGAAGCACCATCGCACAAGCTGGGAATTCTGTTACTCCAGGATCTTTTGTTACTTCCTCTTGTGTGAAGGAGCTTAAGAGTCTGAGCTGCATCCTATCAAACCCAGTGCAGGCTGGTGGCAGTGCTCCTGAGCCTTCCAGTGATGGAAACTAAACCCAGACCATGGAGAGTAGCAGCACCCAAGGTGCCTTGTTCAGCTTCATGTTGCTGATGGGATCTTGTGCTCTGACACTTCTCTGCTGTGAACTGCAGCACTAGAGGAGCTTATTCTGGGCACTGACATGATGGTAATTTGCCTCTTCCCCTGGAAGATGAGTGTGTGTTCTTTAACCTATTTCCTTGGGAACATGTGTTGGTGTTAAAGCGACACAAACCCACTCTTTTCTGCTGACCTCTCAGCATCCTCTGGGCATGGCCCACCTCACACACAGAATCCAAAGCAGTTTGTAAAATATGTGGTGAAAACAGGGTTAAATCCAGCTGAAATCACACATGAATTAGGGGTTGAACCCTGGGCCAGGCTGGGGCTGGGCCTGCTTTGAAAGAGGCAAGCATGCTGAGTTGCACACTGGTACCTTGGGAGAGTGATGCCGGTGCTGGGGTGCTCTGGGGATGCTGTGCTGTGCACTGGCCAGGCTGGAACACTGCACCTTCCCCTCTGCTCCATCTGCCTGTGACAGAAATGGGTTTCCTGGGCTTTGCTCGCTTTATACCACCTGACACGCGAGTTTGGACACCCTCTTCTGGTGGTGAATAGGAGACATCCATGGTCAGGAGAGGGGCTAGGAGCTCGAGCACTGTACAGAGGACCGAGGGGTACACACAACAGCATGGTGGTACCCTGCTTGGTGCTGGGGCTCTCTTCCTCTCCAGAGCATGGCTGGAGGGGGTGCACCATCACCAGGAATAAAACCAATAACTTAGGGAGATGTGGTTTTAATGGGGTTTGGGTCATTTGGGGTTTTAGCTTTTCTGGGTGAGTGGTTTTTTTGGCTTCATCTGGGAGGCATCTGAAGGAGCAGGGGGCCCTGTGGAGCCTGTGAGGCTTCACCCGGCTGAGCGCATGGTGCGGGCTGTGTTGTGGCTTTGTGCAGTAAGTTTCTGGTGCTGTGTGGATGTGATGGAGCTGGAGGAGTATCCTGGGTTTACGGACAAGTCATTGGGAGCTTGCAGGAGCTGGGAGTACATCGGGAATTTGGAGAGGGGGTGGTTTTGTTTCTACTTTCAGGAGAGCTGCTCAAAGCTTTTATCATCTCCTGTTTCAACACAGTGCTTTTAGTGGCCTTAATCAGTGAGAAATGAAGATGAATTACAGGTGTCAAGGGGAAATGCAAGTGTTTGTGCTGAGGTTCCCCCTTGTGCTTCCCTGTGCCAGGCAGGTTGTGCTCCAGTGTGGAATTTGCTCTCTCCCATTGGTCTTCAGGTGCCTGAGCAGCCTTTGCCCTTCCCTCTGCTTGTTTTGTTTTTAACATATTTCGCTACATTTTGCTTTTTGTTTCGTTTTCCTAACTTTAATTTATGCTTTTGTTTTTTATGCTTTGTTTCTTTCAGTTAATCACACACAGACTTTCAGGCCAAGAGTGGACTTGGTGCTTTCATGTGTTAAGTTGCTTGAGTTTCCCACCCTGTGACCCTTCTCCTAACATTGTGTGAGTGGACCAAAGTGAAAGAGAAAATGAGCATCTTCAGTGCTGGCGGTGTAAGGACTCCCTGTTATCTGTGCAGAGTGTGGTGGGAGGCTTTGAGGAAGTAACCATGTACATTTTGTTAAACAAAGGCAACTAATCCCTAAAATAAGATGTTTTGCTCTAAACTCAGTGGTGGAGCTGCCGTGTATACAGTGACCGTAACTGTTTGCCTGAACTCATCTTGCCCACCAGCTAAATCATTGCTTTCTAGCTTTGTTTTTCCTTTATAATTCACTTGGTGACTGCTCAAGGCTCATCGGCCTCCCCCTGTATGTGCACAAAGGGGGGAGTGGTGTGAAGGATGCTCGAACCTTTGTTTTTCTAACAAAGCTCTCCATTTGAGTCAGTTCAAACACAGTGCTCAGACTTCCTGCCCTGGGAACCCTGCTCAGAGTAACCCTCATTCCAATAGTTTTGTATTTTACTCTTGAATTACTCTAAACACTTTCTACATCATTTATAAGAAATATATATATATATAAGGAGAGTGGTTAAAAATTCATGGGACAATGTTTTGAGTTTACTGCTAAAGTAGAACATTTATAGAGAAAGATTTTTCATAAGAGTGTGTTGTATAATGTGCAGCTGCAGGATTTGTGCAGCTTCTCAGTTGTTATTTACCAATGTACTTTACTGTGTGTCAAAGCTATTTAAGCAGTCATCTTTACTTTTACTCTTTAACCTTAAACTTATTATGTGCCTAATAAGGAAACTCCCCTAATCTTGAGCTATGCACCCTATTTATATGGGTAGGCATTATTCCTCTTGGAAGGTGCTTCCCTTAACACTCCTCATCAGCCTGGTTTTCCTGGGCAGCTCAGCTCAGAGGAATAATTAGGATCAATGTTAGTTTTTTCCACTTAAGCCATTCTGTGATCAGGCAGGACAATAGCTGAATAGAGGCTTACTGGCTCTGCTGTCATGGGATAATAGTTGGACCCAATTCCATCCATCCCACTGGTAACAGGCTAAAAGAAAGCAAATCTTTTATATTAACCCCCACATAGTATCTTTAGGGTTTATGAGAGCACTGGCTGGCTAAGTATTAGTTGTGAGGGTGTGTGTTTTTATCTAGTTATCCATGTTACAGGGCTTTCCTAGTGCTTTCTCCCTTAAAGGCTTGTCTTCAAGCTGTCAGCAGATTCCTTCTTTGAGGTACAGAGCAGCCTTGCACCTTGGCTGTTATGGCCTGTGTGAGGGCAGCCCTTGCTGGATTCTAAGATGAGGTTCTGTAACTTGAATATCCCAGTACAGCAGGGGTTTGTCTCTTGTTCGTTTTCCTTTCTCAATACATGCTCAGGTGTTAAACTCTTCGTAAGACCTTTCATTTGGATATACTGCAAATCAGTGTTACTGGATGCTGGTGAGAAAGAACCTCACAACGATCTCACGGGTACCCTCCAGAACAGGCTGCTTGTCAAAGAGGAAGAGTTGTGTGTGCTCATTAGGAGTCTGCTGAAAGCTGAGCATTAATGTTTAAGGCTGTGCCTCCAGGTGGATGTTTTAAAGAGTCAAATGTAGGAGGGTTCATGTCTTGTTCTCAGAGAAACGGATGAGGAACCCTACCTATTGTTACATGCAAGGAGACAATTCCAGCTCATGCTGACCACAGTCCAGCCACGTAGCGAATGATGGGAAGGACGTTGGTGTTTTGCTGGTGAGAGAAGCTCTGGCGCAGTAATTGGGAGGAGCAGTGTTTGGTTTACTGTTAGTTTTACTTCTCAAGGCTGCTGCTGTGCAGGCCAGGATAAAAGCACATATGATGATCCTGGGTGTGCAAGAGCCTTTTCCAGTCGATCATTCTCTCCCGATCTCATGCTGCAGCCAGCAAGATCTATGCAAATGATTTTAACTGCCCTGGCTCATCAGAGATTGATCCTTTTGTCCTAGAGTTAGGAAATTCCTAACTAATTATATAGAGCAATGATGAAAGTAAAACCCTTCAAATCCATGGGCATTGTGGAGAAATTCCCAGCTTTTTCTGATGAAGACATTCAGAATGTATGTAACAACATTTTAATGACAATTATTATATTACATTGACTTTATATTGTGACAGACATCCCTTTTCCTTGTAGTTACTTGCTCTTTAGAGCACTCAACACCATAATCTCCCCAATGGGACTCAGTCATACCTTTTTCTCTAGTACTTGCGTTTCCCTGAGACAAGGTCTCAAAATGTGGTATGTAGGGTAGTTCTGATCTTGTTTTTATTTAACAACTTACAAATGCAAGGTGATGCTAATCTCAACCCAGTCCCAAGACTTGCATATTGTAGGCTAAGAAAAGTGAAAGAAAACCCCTTCAGAACTGTCTGGAACTGTTCAGTTGAGTATCTCGCAGTTGGTTTATACATTTATCTGTAAAATGTTGGTATTAATGGGAAAAACTATCCATTGTTTTTTATTATTTAACCATTTACCATCATGTATGTTGTCTGTTTTCTAATTTAAATTGTGTTTTGTGGGGCTCTGAGCTCTGTAGGCTTCACGTCTGCCTATGGTGGATGCCTTGGGGTGCAGCTGGAGAGGTTGCCTCAGAGCCTTGGGGCCCTGCAGCATCCCTTCTCTTTGCCATCCGAATGTGGGTGTTGTTGGTTGGTTTTGGGGGTTTTTTTGACTTTCATTTCTTTCCACTCACTTTGTACATTGTTTTCTTTTATTAAATCTCACATGTATTTTGAGTTCTTGTGGTGTCATTTGTTTAGTGGTGCATTTCCTGTGGGTCTCTGTTGAAATGACAACGTGTCATGACTGGAAGTGCTACCAGGCACAGGATGTCTTGTGACTCTTGGAAGCATTCCAAACTGAAATTAGCTAGCTCATTAACAATTAGTTAATCATGCAGCGTGCGGAAAGGCGCCTCCTCTGGAACTGGGGAGAGATTTGATGCTATTAATTCAAATGCCATCCCTAATTGGGCAACAGGAGCCTTCAAGCTCATTGGCATGTCTCCTGCTGGATCTGGTGACTGGGTAGGTGGGAGACCTGGGTACCCTAGATGTACCAGCAGGCTGGCTGATGTGACGCTGCCCAAAGAGGTGGTTTAAGGGTGGGATGAAAGGGGAGTGATGTGGAGGGTTTCCCAGTGGTACTTCCAAAGCTGGATGCTTTTTCCGCATAGTGCACTTAGGTTAAAGCCAAAAATAAACACAGCTTTAGGCTGGGGCTCCTTTTCAGAGTGCTGCTGCTGAAGTTTTACCCTAAGGCCTGTCCCTGGCGTCTGTTATCGCTACATATGAAGTTATTCTGGGGTAATTTAGGGTCTCTCTGGGTTTTATTTGTTATTGGACTGAGATCAATGCCGCAGTTCAGACCAAGCCAACAAGTGGAGTTGGCTGATGCTCAGTTTGCCGAAGGGCTGCTTCTGATAGAGTGTTTTCTGCAGCCCCAGTTCCAAGCACAAAAGCAAGTCCGTGATCTTGGCTGGATCCTGCCTGCTTCCAAGATCATCTTAGGAATGTGCAGGTGGACTGTGCTGTTGCTGTAGGAATTGACAGGTGTGAGAGAGACTGCTGTCTGCATCTCATGCACAGCTTGCTTTAAAGGCATTGGGCAGTTCTGGATGTCCTGTGTGCTGACTGTTGGAATCCCCTTTGTACCGGGCCAGGCTCTGGTACTGAGGTGACCAGAAGCAGTGGCTGGAGCTGGTGGGACATTGCCTGTAGCCATCACCGACCCAGTGAATCAATTGGGGAATTAAGGTGGTAGAGACCAGTCATTTTAAAGCTGGGCCACCTGATGATGCAGGATGATGGGCATTGGCAAATGATCTTCCACAGGAGCAACGTTAAGTTTATTCACTAATATCCATGCAAAGCCCCTAGAGATGCTTACAACAGAATGAGGAATGCAGAGGGTGTTAAGCTCAGCAGTGAGGTAGGTCCTGACCATGTTTTGCAGCTCCAGAGCTGAAGCCCAGTGACTGAGGCCTCAAGATAATGCTTTCCCTTCAGGAGACAGCCCAAATCCCAACCTGTTCTCCTTGTCCTTGGCTGTTCTTTAGGACAAGCACAAAGCCACTGGCCCAGGCTGTGTGTCCTGGCCAGGCTGGGCCAGCTCTGTTCTTCTCCCACCCCATCACAGCACACAGCTCCTCAGATGTTTGCTCCAGCAGCCGTTCCTCATTCCAGCTTCCAGTCCATCCTCTGGTTAATGGCTCCAAACAAGGTTTTGGCAGCCATGAGAGCTCTTCTGGGTTGTGATGGTTCAAATTCAGATGCCTGCACCCAGCCCCACATGTTAGATCCATATGTTGACCCTTCATGCTATCTTAATGTAAGTAACTGAAACTTAAACACTGATTCTCTTCTTGTTCTTTCTGTAGCTTTTTTAGTCTGCCCAGTGCGTGCTCCATTGCATCAGGAAGATATGTTAATTAGAAGATTTATTAAGGCCAAAACATCTCATGCAGAAGAAATTAATTGGTGCTTTCACCTTTAAGCTTGCACTATCTTGCCCTGAAGAGATTATATAGCAAGGACTAAGATGCACCGTGCCTTCTGATTGGGAACAGTTTGCTCCATCAGGTTTCTTGATAAAGTTGAAATCTAAGATAACTTGCCCAAAGATAAACCTGCTAATGGAGGCTGCTGCATGGCTTGCACTAAACCCACAGCTCTGGTCTCTGGGTGAGGGCACAGAGCAGTTAACACTGACCCAGCTTCCATGGGGATGGGGGCAAAGTGGGATAGTGCGAGGGGAGCATTCGGCTTTGCTGCTGCTACAGTGGGGGTTCTGTGTGTCCTCCCTTGTTCTGGTTTGGGATGGACCTGGAGAACCTCCTAACGTCCCTTCCCGCTGCAGTCTCATGTTTCTTGGCAATAACTCTTCCATGTAGCTTTTCTCCTTGGACTCACAGGTTTATAACCAAACCAGCCTTTGTTGTAGGGCTGCAGAGCTCTCACACCTTAACCCTTCCCACATCCCACTGCTGCTTCGGGATGGGTAACACTGGTGGGATGTGATGGGTGAGAAGGGAACTGTTTCAAAGGACAACTAAAGGTTCTGTGTTAATGGAGGGGAAATGGTTTAAAGCTGGAGAGCGGGTGTTCCTGGCTGTGAGCTGTGTTTGTAACAGACTGACTTCCCCTTACACACGTACCTGTTTAAAAACCCCAACAGGTTAAACCAAAGCGTGACATCTGTGCCCCAGTCTGACTCCACACAGAGCAGGGAGAGGCCCCAGTTCCTCTTTGTCATAAACCAAGCCTTGTAAATGAATCTCAGGAATGACCTGCTTGTACCAAAGTTGGGTTTAATAAACACAAAACTGACTTGCTTAACAAATACCTGTTAAAACCATGTTTTGTACATCAGTTACAGTCCCTGCAACAGCAGAGTGCTGTGGCCAAATTCACCATCCTCAGAGTTACTCCAGATTCCCTGTGTTACAACTCTCTTGCCCTGTGTATCTGCAATTGCAGTGTGATGTCCCCTGTGCAGCCCCACACATCTGGGGCCAGCAGCCTCTTTCCAGCTGCTCCTGCCTTGGACCAGCAGAAAACCAGTCCTTGGTAGGAGGACCCTGTGCCCCTGCCCTGTGTGGGACAGGGTAACAGAAGCAGATTGGGGTGACTGCAGCAGGCTGCACCAGGACCCCCACAAGGTTCCCCTCTGAGCAGGCTGGGCTGTAACCACCCAGGAATGAGTTGGTATAGAGAGGATGGTGTTGAGGCACTGACAGCCACAGGCACTGAGCTCTTGTCCCCTGGGTGCGTTGCACGTGGCAGTCACTGAAACCTCTGGATGCCCTCAACATAGACTAGAACTGGGAAATATATCTCAGCATTGAACAGGTACGTGGGGTGAAATAACCAAACTGGGCACATGGGGGTGTTCTGGAGACTCCCACCCCTTGCAGGCAGCAGGGACTGAACCCTGTGACGAGCACATTCACCCCACAGCACTCATACCCGCAGTGGGTGAGGAAGGCTGCAGTGGAAGCAGGACCAGGTGAGAAGCAGGCAGGGCCAGGCTGGGGTGGGTCTGAGGAGCCATGGGTTCTGAGCTGGAATTCCAAAGACTTTTTGTATTGTGTGGTAAACCAGGATGGCTCTAACAATCCCTGAGCAGCATGTGCTTGTTGGTGAAGGCCTGAGGTGTGACGGTGCCTGTGGACAAGAAACGATTCCCACACCTGTAGGAACTGGGACCAGGAAGGGGCAGAGACCTCAGAGCCCTGCATTCCAGGGGAAGCCTTAAGGAAAAGGGGAGGTTTGATTCTCAGCCTTCTCACTGCTGAATGAAAACCTTGCTTCCACCTGAGAACTGCTCTCAGAGCAGCACTGGGAGCTCCCCCTTCCTCGAAAGCAGCTCCTGTGGCTCTCCCATGTGGCAAGTGAGATTAGCTCTAATAAGAGGACAATGCAGTGAGCTGGATGAAAGGCTCAGCCTGTCACACTTCATCACAGCTGCTTCCAAAACAGTCTCTGGTTCCTCTGGTGCAGTTCTCAGCCTTCTGCCAACTTGATCCCTGAGGTGCAGGATCACAACCAAGTCCCTCCCCCAGCTCTCTGAATTTACACGATGTTAAAACCAAGCGGCAGCGCACAGTGCTCAGGAAGAACATAAGAAATAGAGAGGTAATTCCAACGTGTCATTATCCTCTGAGAAACAGCAGTGCTTTCACTGTGTTTTGTTGCCTGCTCTGTTCTCTGGGACAGGTTCTGCTGTTGCTGCTTCCAAAGCAGTAACTCCCCACTGGTCCCTCCCAGGGAGGGATGTGGGGAGCTTCCTCCCAGCCCTCAGCTGAGGCACCAGCCACCCATGTGCATCCACCCATCCTCACTGCGCAGGGGTCTGAATCCATTGCAGCATTCACCAATCCCCGTGGTGTCATCAGGAATTTGGGCTGTAGGAGATGTGCAAGGTGCTAAACCCAGGTGGTTTACAGCAACCCTCAGCCATGCTTGATGGGAATTCTTCAGTCCAGAAGGGTTGTGGTGCGTTGGCCTTGCCTTGGACTGGCCCTGGGTGGCTTGGCTGATGGGGTAGACAATGCAAACAGCACTGGGTGGCTGCAGGCACATAAGCTAATGATCAACATGCTCTCTGCAGCTGATGAACACGGTGCTGTTAACCTGTAAGGAAAGATGCAGATTGTATGGAAGTTCAGGCTATCTCCTGGCTGCTGCTCCTGTAATTCTAATTATGGGGTTATGGGGAGGGTAGGGACAGGCTGCACTGATGCCTTGTATCAGCAGTATGCATATTGACCCTGATGCAGACCATGTAACCGGGAGCTCCTGAAGCACTACACAGAAGGTGGGTAAACTCTGCCTCCTTTTAGGAGGTGCCATTGCTCAGGAGGGCAGCAGGAGGCTGGGTTACTTCAAGCAAATTCAAGACCCCAAATAGGTGGATATAAACCCAACAGGTCCTCAGCCTTCGAAGTACAGTGCCTCAGCAGGCACATGTCTGATGAAGCTGGAGAACAGCTTTAAAAGACCAAAGCCCAGAGTTTGCCTCTAATGTGGATCATCAGAAGCCAAACTGATTGTATTGTGAAAGCCACGTAACTGTACTTAGAGGTTTCTGCAGTGCTCAGTGGGACGCTGGGACGTGGTGGGCAGCTTTATAGGTGCTCTCAGACACCCCCACTGCAGGAGAATGGGAATCAGGGGCTACGTGTGGCCAAACAGTTTGGAAGTCTCCCTTCCCTACACAAGGGAGGGCTCTCTCCCATTCCCACCCCTTAACTGCAGTTTCATTCCATATTTTGTTAGCACTGATGAGGTCTGCATCAACAGAACATGGACACGTGATGCTCAGGAGGCCATTAAAGTGCAATGTTGGTTGTAAATACACCTGTGCTTTAATTTATCAGTGTCCCAGCCTCAAGATTTGTGACCAAGGGCCGCTTTGATTCCTACCTGTGCTTTCTTTAGCAGATCAGTAATAACAGGAAGCCAATCAGGAGTCTGCCTCTCCAGCTCCAAGGTGATGATCACCAAGGCCAGTGTGGAGCCCTTAAACTGCAATAGCTGGTGGCACGCCATACAGTGCTGTAGCTGTCTGGTCAAGAGCGCGACGTGGAGGGAAGGATTTCTCTGAGGCAGCCCATGTAGTAGATGGGGCCAGTTGGACATCACCATGGCATGGAACTGGAGAGAAGAGAAAGTATATATATTAACCCCCCCCTGAGGTCAGTGGACTTTGTATGTTTTCCTATGTTATCAATCAGAAGTACAGACTAATTTCATTTCATATCAGGAAACCTAAAGGGTTCCCCCCCCCCTTACTTTTTTGGGTGTTTTGTGTTTGTACTTGCCAACCATTGAACTGGGTTGTTGGGTTGTTTTTTTTTTGGGCTTGAATGTACA
>NDXB01006599.1:401680-477521 GCA_002631895.1 Agapornis roseicollis | reverse complement strand
CCCCCCCCCCTTACTTTTTTGGGTGTTTTGTGTTTGTACTTGCCAACCATTGAACTGGGTTGTTGGGTTTTTTTTTTTGAGCTTAAAATGAATGTACAAGGTCTGTGTTTCCTAACAATTTTTGAAGTGTCTGCGTTCTCCAGATTGCTATCCAGAAGATTAAATTCAGGCCAGCAGATATGAATAGAAGCAGATATAGAACCTATAACAGCAACTGCACTCTGAATTTACCAAGGAAACAAGCACCTAAAACAGCAGTTTTCACAATCAGCAGCCTAAGATGGCTTAATATTTGCACATAATCTTAAGAAAAGGGATCCAGGATGTGTTTGTATCACATAATTTTTGCCTTACTTGCATATGATCGTTTCTTGAAGACAAAATTTCATTGTTTCTATCAAATGTTTAGTACCTGCAATGTGAACTAAGTGCCAGATTGGGGTAGTCTCATTGCGTGAACCAGGGGTGGATCATTAGTGGGATGAAAAAGAAAATGGTTTAAGAAAAACCTGTGTGTGAAATGTAGCAAAACTCTGACAGCTTTCTATGTACAGTATTAATAGAGGGAAATAGGTAGAAATATTTTTGCAGTGTGTATTTAAGAAAATAAATATGGCATATAGTGGTGCATATGAGAATCTTTTTAATGTCCATTTTAGTTGTCCTTTAAAGAAGGAAGTTCGTTATAAGGGAGAAGTTCTTCCCTGTAAGGGTGGTGAGGCACTGGAACAGGTTGCCCAAAGAGGTGGTAAATACCCCATCCCTGGCAGTGTTCACGGCCAGGCTGGACTTGGGCAACATCGTCTAGTGTTAAGGAGTCCCTGCCCATGGCAGGGGGTTGGAACTTGCTGATCTTAAGGTCTTTTCCAACCCAAACCGTTCTGTAATTCTATGAGGGGAATAATTTTCTGAGTAGAATTAAAGGTTTTAAATAGTAGAAACTTTTAAATATAAATTAAGAAAATAAACCTCACTGTACCATTCTTCAAAAGGCTTGCAGATAGCTAAGGACAGGGAGCTTGCAGAGCACCTTGAGGTGGGTGTGTGGGGTGTGTATGTGTGTGCCTCTGTGTTTTCTAGTCTTTGATAAGGAGCTGTTTCTTTGGAGAAAATCAATTTGCAAACCTTAGTGCTTACAATGTGTAAGAAATCCATTGGTGTTGCTGTGTAAAGGTCCCAGTGAAGCTTACCTAGTATAACTCCTTCCATTCGCAAGATCTCAGCTGGAGAGCGTTTTCAAGCACTCTGCACCACGAGCACCTTCACCGATGGTATTACCTGTAAAAATAAATCATTGCAAATAATAAAGAAGCCAGTGTCCTACATCTGTGTGTTTCTCTGTATCTTGACAAGTTTATACACCTCCAGAGTGCTAAGCTCATGCAGCATTTCCTAGGTAACTCCTGTCCTAAATGAGGGCCACTGATGCTTGCCATGAACCATGCCCATCACCACACAGGTGATGGCTTTACCGCACGAGCTCCCTTAACACTGCATCAGTGAGGCACGGTCCCTGCTGCCAGTGTCATTGGGTTTGCTCCTTTGACAAGCCAGGAGGAGGCTTCCTGCTGGCCTGTTCTATGGGCCTTTGGTGGTTGTCTTGTTTCCTATGGTCATTGATGCAGCTGCTTCTTATGTAAGAGAAAGAGTAACCTCAGCAAGACATGTGCTAAGAAAGGCTCTGAGGAGCATTTCACCTGGGCAGTGGTTTGAAGCCATACATGTCTGACACTAACTCATGGGTTTCCTGTTCTTTTTTGAAACAGAATGAACAGGACTGCAGTCTGAAATGCTTGTGGCTAGTGGTTGTAGCTGAAGGAGTCTGTCAGTGTACTTCTGTCATGAGAGGTTAGCCTGTGTAATCTCACACTTACAGGGCTAGGCGCTGATTTTACATGCTCACCTCGAGGTGCAAACCTGAGTCATTTCCTCCCTAGGTTCGGAAACTAGTTTTGACTCTGAGCAAACTCATCTATTTTAAGCTTCCTCTGAAGAACCTCTGCTCTGTTGTGCTGACCTTCCCCTCCAGGACCTAAAGCAACAGAATTACAGCACTCTGATGTTGTGCACACAAAGCTGTGCATCTGCACCCTGACTGTTCCCCCCAGACTAAGCCTTACTGTGAGCTGTGCATTCTGAAGAGAGGGGAGAGCTTTAAGGGCAGGAGGGGGGAAACACATCCATTATAAAAGCAAACACAAGTCCTTCATCCCTAAAGGTCACAATTCTTCCAAACAGTGATGAAACAGGCCTGAAAATGTTACTGTCAGCCCTTAGGGACTACTTGGGGTAAACAACACTTCATTTTGCCCAAGCTGTTGAAAAACCTAGAAACATGAACAAATTGAACACAAGAGATGAGGTTAGTGTGCTTAAAACTGAACATACAGACCTCATCTTCTTCACTGGTTTTTGCTCAAGGACAAGGCAGGAAATTGCATTGCACTGAAGATATTTTAATTGGGCCTGAAGGGAGAAGAAGAAAACACTGACTAAGGAAGGTGACAGTGCTGGGGGAAGTGATTGTCATTCTACAATAGATGCACAGGTTTCAAACCTTCATTGCAGTTACAGTTGCTTCTGACTTAGTTCAGCTGAAGAAAGCATCATTAGAATCTGGAAATGGAGCAAAGAAATCCAAGGTGAAACAAAACAAGTCCTGTTCTTGGTGCACGTTTTATTCATGTATCTCACAGTTTGTAGACTATGCAGTGCCACAGTACTTACACTGCAATGCTGCTCCTCAGCTGAGATGCTAAGTAACATGCTATTAATATTCAGTATTGATCTGAATAGAACTGAAAGCTGCAAGGCTCAGCTCAACTCCTAACTTTGCTGTTGTTTCAATGGCAGGACAAGTTGGCCTCAGTGGTTAAAAATAGTGGTTTCCAAACTAAAACACTGAAAGTGATGATGCAAATGTTTTCTGTTGAGCAGAAGCAGCCAGAGGAGGGTTCTTCGTGCTTAGCCCAGGGTTTGGACTGCAGTTCACACAAACACTCCTCCTGAGGACTGTACATCAGTGAAACCTCATTAAACACTCAGATCATATATAAATATATATGCTTCAAAGGCTGCCCAGCAAAGCCCCTGCCTGCTCCCTAAATCTGCTGCCAAACATAGCACCTGCTTTGTGTATAAACTGATTATGTGCTCCTTACATCCCCAGTCAGTAACCTAGCCAGGGAAAAGGGGACTGGGATTCTCTACTGATGCCAGGAAGCTGTTAAAGATGCTGGTAGCCAAGGCAAAGGTTTCGGGGTAGAAGTGGAACTGAGAGCTCATTTCTGCAATCCACAGAACTGCTTTCCTGTGCCATGCCAGAAAGATATCTGTGCCCTGAGGGGAAGAAGAAGTCAGCAGGAAAACACAGTTAGTGCTTTGATGATTTTGTTAACAAATCTCCGAAGGAAGGCTCAGCTCATTCCAAGTGCTCTAATTACCAGTTTAGATGTCTGCAGGCTTGGAATGAAGAATGTTGGCTGTGTCTACAGAGTGAGGGCAAGGGCAAGGTTTGGAGTAGCTCAGCACACTCGGGAGTGTTGCCCACCCAGTCAGACTCCACCTGTGCTCACAGGGGCCTGGTGCTGGGCTGTACAGGAGCATTGAATGGGGAAGCATGCAGCCCTCCCCCTGCACAGTGCATGTGAACCCCCAAACTGAGCTCTTACAAAGGTGCTGTGTGTGTTTGCTGTTACCCCCTCCAGAAGCCTCCTGGAGTCAGGAGCAGGTTTTGATTTAACAGCCCTTCAATTTCATTCAAGCACAATTAATAACGTGTCATATTTATGTATTTACCATTGATTTGCTGTTCTTACCTGCCCACCCCGTCTTCCAAACCATGGGAGTCAAACCAAAACATAGAGCACCTGGTTTATACAGAGCATGATAAAGATGTAAAGCAGGGCAAACACAGACCCTTCTCCTCTCCATTCCTTAAGCTCAGGCGATGGAGGACAACTTTTGCTTTCAGGTGGATGAGATGGCAGGACCAGCCCTGCATCCCTGCGGTCCCTTAGGGACTTCCAACAGGACAGGGAGACACCTTCAGGCTGAGAGCCTCCGGCTCTCTGGAGGTCCAGGGCGCTTCGCAGCAGCTCCCTGAGCCAGCTTCCCTGGTGGCAGCGGCTGTCAAACAAAGAGAACGATAAAGCAATGCCCAGCTCCTTGTACTCAGGGTGATTTCCTCTCCTGGTGCCCTTTCAGAGCTGAGAGCTAAGTCAGGAGCAGCCACAGCCGTGTTTGCTGCACACAGAGCGATCCTGTCCCCCGTTTTCCCCGAGAGGCAGCTCTTGATGAAAGCCATCCAATTGCTACACACGATGCAGCCCACCTTTTCCCTCCCAGTCTGTCTGAAGTCTTGCTTGAGTAACCTTGGGGCGAGCAGTACCTGTTGCTGTTATCTCGTTCCGCATGCTCAGCTCTCCACTTGCAGAGCTGTTAAACCCCAATTTGTTATCACCTCATTGCCAGTTTCTGGCAACCAGGGGTCTATTGTTTCTGCACAACAGCTCAGAGATTACTGTTCTTAGGAGGTTTATTAATTCCTATTAGTAGTTCTCCCTAAAGCAGTTCAATCTTGCTGTCAAAGGCACACAACAGCATTGGAAATGCCGCTGTCCAGGCCAGGCAGGTGTTTGTATGAAATAACCATCTCCAAATGATACCCTGTAAGAACCACACAGCGAGACCACCTCAGCCTGAAACAGATCATTTCAATGCTTATGTTTTGGTGTCTCTGACAGCAGAAAGAAGACATTATAGCTATAAAATGTCTGCTTCTCTCTGTAAGCAGTGATGGATGTGGGCTCTGCACCAGTGCTTTCTGGAGGCTCACCCCATTATCTCCATTAAAAACCCCAGCGCGGCATGAACCCTCTGGAAACTGCTCTAAGGCTGGAACTCTGGGATGTGTGTGTTTCCTGGAAGCAGGAAAGCATGACTTCGGCTTTCGGTGCCGCCGGATGTCAGAGCATCCAAACCCGACTTCTCAGGGCGTTTGAGCAAAGGGAGAGTCGGAAAGCGTTCATGTGCTCAGTCTGATGGGTTGCAAAGCGCCATTGCAGCCGTGTCAGAGCCACTGGAGCCCTGTCGGAGCCACTAGAGCCCCTTCAGCCCCACGGGCCCCGGTCGCTCCCGAAGCCCCACTGCCGGACCCGCCCGTCCCCGCCCCTCGCGCGCCATGCAGCCGCAGTGCCTCCAGCCCCGCCCCTCGCCCTCCGCCGTTCCCATAGTGACGCCCCGCCCACCCCCGCTTGTCCGCCCCGGTCATTGGCTGCGCTCTGCCACCAATGGCCGTGAGGGGCCGGCCGGGCCCCTCCTTTCCGCGCCAGGCATTGGGTGCGCGGCCTCCGCAGCGCGCGGGGATTGGCTGCGGGCCGCGGCGGCGCGGGGCGGGCGCAGGCGCGGTGCTGTTATTGTCCCGTTGTGCCGCACGGCGGGGGCTTGTGCCCGGTGCCGCCGTTGTTGCCATCGCCATGCCGGTGAGCCCTGGGCTGCGGGAGGGGAGGGAGCTGCGTTCCTCGGCCCGTCGCTGACGGGAGCCGCGCGGTTCGCGGGCCCCACCAGTCCCGTTCCGGGCTGGGGCGTGCGCCGTCCGGTCAGGTTGGGTGGGGCGGGTGGCCCGGGTGGGGAGCGGGGGCTGCGGTGCCTGAGCGGTGGTGGGCGGCTCATCCTGGCTCCCCCCGTGCCGGGGGTGGAGCAGGGATGCAGCAGGATCCAGCCTCCGCTAGGCTGAGACAAACCAGCCCCTGCTTCCAGCACAACAACAGAAGCGTTCCTGGCCTCTGCCAAGGCCTGGGAGGAGTCCAGGCAGATGGCAGCTGGTGGGAGAGGCGCTTGGAAACACGGTTGGATTGCTGTGGGCACCCGAGCTGGCTGCTCTGGAAGGAGTTAGATACTCAACTACAGCAGCTATTGCCAGTAGTGGCTTAGACTTTGCTAGATCAAATGGGGTTTGGGTTTATTTAATCAGGAGAAGCGTGTGACACCCTTACTGTGAGGGTGCTGAGGCGCTGGCACAGGGTGCCCAGAGAAGCTGTGGCTGCCCCATCCCTGGCAGTGTTCAAGGCCAGGTTGGACACAGGGGCTTGGACCACCCTGCTCTAGTGGAAGGGGTCCCTGCCCGTAGCAGGGGTTGGGGCTGGATGAGATTTAAGGTCCCTTCCAACACAAACGGTTCTAGGGTGAAATTACTCAGTGGTGCTTCAAAATTTGTGCCTGCTTCATGAAAGCAAAGGTTTCTGAAGCAGATTCAGCGGGTGCACTGAAGCTTGCTACTTAAATGAGTTCCTTTCAGGCAGTGCTCGCTGGTATCTGCTCATGCCGTTTGTAAGGTTTGGGACTTGAGTGCTCCCCCGAGAGAGCACAGTCAGTGTTAATGTCAGAGAACAGGATGGCTGTGCTTGACTTCCAGCAAACTGCTTGCCCATTGTTTGCAAGCATGAAATTGTTCCCTGAAGAAAATCTTCACTTACACTGAATATTAAATTCTCAAGTTTTACTCAACCATTTTCCATGTGAGGAAGCAGAAGAAGATCGCACTAAGCGTACACTATTCTCTCAGCTTTAATTATAAACCAGTATGCAGGTTCATGGTCCTAAGGAGATGCATGCATCTAATCAGGCACAAACGCTGTTGAATCACACAGGTATGTTAACAGCAGTGTTACAGCCTGCGTATTTCCTTTTCTCTTTTAATAATTACAGATCAACAAGCCTGAGAAGCTGGACAAACCAGAGAGCTGCGATAATGTCAAGGTCGTGGTTCGGTGCCGGCCTCTTAATGAACGGGAGAAAGCTACAGGCTACAAAATGGCAGTGAACGTGGATGAAATGAGAGGAACTATAACTGTTCATAAAACAGACTCGTCCAATGAGCCTCCCAAGACATTTACATTTGACACGGTGTTTGGACCAGAGAGTAAACAGCTGGATGTCTATAATTTAACTGCAAGACCTATAATTGACTTTGTCCTAGAAGGATATAATGGTAAGTCCCTTGTTGTCAAGGATCCCACCTGCTATTCTCTGCATTGTTAGAGTTCCTGCTGATCTTATTTAATGGAGTTTCACCTCCTGAGGGCTATAGCCCTGCATTGTTTCTGTTGTTGCCTCTAACTTAAAATAGCCTGAAGGTACTTGCTGTTCTGAGTACTCAGCCATTGTGCCTGCTATGATCATTTAACAGTGGGAGTTTGCTGATGACCAAGACTCAGCTGACATCAGGTAGCTCTGTGGTTTTATTCTGTATCTTCTGTTTGCAAAGGATCTGCACTTTACCTCATTATCAGAATTCTCAGCGATTCTTCACTATACGGTTTCAGTCCCCAGGCAGCTGCCATGGTTCTGCAGTGACTAGGTATGCATACCAGGCTTGTGCATATAACTGCTGCCTCTTCTCCTCTAAACTTTGCTGTTTTAAACAAGATGACTAGTAAAACACATCTGCTCTACGCACAGATAGTCTTTTGCTTCCTAGAGCTGGGAAGAATGTGTGTGTGTGTCGTTATGCATGTAAATGTAGTATGTAAAGGGAAGCAAATGCTAATAAGGAAGCAAATTACAGCTTTCCATAACAGTATGCTATAAACAACAACACATTGCAAAGTTCTTAAAGGTCTGTGAAGTGCCTAATAAGCTCTTATGTTAACACACCTGGGTTTCAGCTGATGAAAATTCATGTCTCAAAATTTCATGGTTCAGAGCTGCACCAGGGGAGGTTTGCACTAGACATCAGGAAGTATTTCCATGTGAGGGGGTGGTTAAACACTGGTACAGTGTTTGGACGATGCCCTTAAAAACATGCTTTAACTTCTGGTCAGCTCTGAACTGGTCAAGCAGTTGGACTGGAGATGTATTGTAGGTCTCTTCCAACTGAACTAATCTGTGCAGCTTTTCTGAACTGCAGCATCAGTAGCTTGACAATGAAAACTGGAGTTTTCAGCAGGGCTAGGCTGAACCAGTGTATTTCTGCAGAGTCTGGGATCTCAGGAAGGTTTCTGACTATCTCTCTAGTCCAAGTTACAGCTGCATTTGTAGGTTTAGAACTGGGCTTGAGCTGTGGCCTTTGCTGTAAAAGCCTTGTGCTGTTTCTGCTGTGGCTAAGATGTTAGCAATAGTTGGGTTTGCAGTTGGTATATAATGATTTTCCTCTAATTGACCATGTTATTAATTGGGCTTGCCTTAATTACTTGTGTGCGAGACCTAAGAGTGCTAGCACTCCATGCTCTAATAACTTTGCAGAGTTAAACCAAGCTTTTTCTTGGCTGTCTTGCAGGCTCTATAGGCCAAGTGGCTCAGCCCTGTTTGTGGTGGTTGCCCAGCACTTGTTTTGCTCCTGGCCTTGTACAGCATCTACTTGAGTTGGTGGAAAACTTCAACTCCATAACAGAGGTTTCAGTGCTATCAGGCTAAGAAGGAATGGAGTAGAACTGCAGTTAGCAACTTGTTAGAGTTTGTTTGTATATCTTCTTATCCTTCAGGTACTATTTTTGCCTATGGGCAGACTGGAACAGGCAAAACCTTCACCATGGAAGGGGTCCGAGCAGTTCCTGAGCTTCGAGGCATCATTCCCAATTCCTTTGCCCATATATTTGGTCACATTGCCAAGGCAGAGGGGGATACAAGGTAAGCAGCTTCAATTCACTGCTTCAGTCTTGAGTCTCTGTCTATAGCAGGAACCTGACCTTAACAATGACAACTGAAATGTTACCTCTGACCTTAACTGAAAGACTGCTACTTAGGCAGTTCTCGATGGGGAAGTAGGGTTGTGGTTTATATCACTGCATTTCCTTTGCACTCTGTGATTGTTTGTTGGACTTTAGCAACTGTCTCACTAAGAAAGCTGCCCAACTTTTTGTCCTCAGGTTTTTAGTTCGTGTCTCTTACCTGGAAATTTACAATGAAGAAGTGAGAGACCTGCTAGGAAAAGACCAGACACAGAGATTAGAGGTGAGCTGTAGTTCTGAGTGTGATGTCAGTTTTCAATCACTGAGCACAATTAGCTTTTAAAAACCACTGTACCATGGGAAGCTGCTGTTGGGGATCTCCGAAACAGGCTCAGTCTAAACTGTTTCTCTCTTAGGTTAAAGAGAGACCTGATGTGGGAGTTTATATCAAAGACCTTTCAGCTTATGTCGTAAACAATGCAGATGATATGGACAGAATCATGACTCTGGGCCACAAGAACCGTATGTAGCCTTGCTGTGTGCAGATTTATAGCTTGGGTAGAATGAAGTCTGGTTATGATACTGCAGTAAGAGAGCCAAGTTCTAATGCTTGAAAGCTTGGTCAGCTGAGCACAGCAAAAGGACATCTCTCCCCAGAGCTCTTTCGTGCAGAGGCAGGTAAAGAAGGCTGTCCCTCTCACATTGGCCAGTGGCAAAGGGGAGGATGCAGTGAGAGCAGTAAGTGATGTTGGGATTGTGAATGTGTGTCTTGGTCCTTTATTCCCTTCAGTTCTGGTCAGGATGAACTATCACTGTGCTGTCAGTGGGAGGTGGTTTATGTTTTCTGGAAGGCTCTTAATTAGGCTCAGATCCTTCTACGACCTAATTCTGACTACTGTTGCTCTTGGCATGGATTGCTGTGTTCTTATCACTCAGGGATCAGCTGTGAGTACCTTTAGCCTTAAAGAAACAGATGAGAACTACTTCTGCTCTTGGGATGGGAGTCTGTGGTGGGTGTTGAGTTACAGCAGGCTGTAACACTTCTGCTATCCCAGATTTGAGATGTGCCCAAGGATATGGTTTGCTGCTGAGTCTGAGCATCCCTCTTATGAAAAACCAGGGTTGGGTAAAGAGGTGGAAACAAGTCTCCTTTGAGAGCAGGAAGTGTTCCAGCAGCATGTGATTAATTCTGAAAGCATCATTGCTTTTTCCCTTTGTTGAAAGGTTCTGTTGGTGCCACAAACATGAACGAGCACAGCTCTCGCTCACATGCCATCTTCACTATCACCATTGAGTGCAGTGAGAAGGGGGTTGATGGCAACATGCACGTGCGCATGGGCAAGCTGCACCTCGTGGACCTCGCAGTGAGTAGGACAAGTTGGGTCTGCCATAATGTGTGGTGGGTATGGCTACTCGTGTGTGCCTTGCTGAAGGCACAGGAAGGGGTTCACGGCTAAAGCCCAACTTGTTTGATGCTTGACTTCTGTGAAATACTCTTTTGAGGCCTTAAATTAGAGGGATACCAGGAAGAGTCTCTAGTGTAGCTAAAGCCTGTCTCAGTAAAAGGGTTCTCTTGCTTCTATAAATGAATCATTGAATAGATAAACTACATTAGAAATTGCTCTGAGCAGCAGAGCTGCCAAGAGTGGGGGTTTTCTTGTAAGAGGGTTGTGAGCATGCAGTCATCACTTGTGGGTTCCCTCCCTCTGCCACTCACTTTGAACCAGTGTAATTGTGCTGGTACAGTATGTCTTTAGCCCCAGCTTTATACTGGAGTATTTTTCCTTGGAGCAGATGCAGAAAGTGGAGGCTACAGGCATTCAATGTCTACACATTAACCTTATTTACATAGTGTATATTTAGGTTGCTCTAGGAAACTCTCCAAAAATAATTGCATTGTGGCTTTTCTCCCTTGATCTGCTGTTGAAGTCTGGAGGTAGTGCCTGGCAGCTCCACCTGAGGTGCCTCATAACTGCTGCCTTGCTTCTCATAACGTTTCTGTTCATGGAGACAAAATCTGCATTAATTGGAGCAGTCCAGAATTTTCTGGCACTGAGGCTTCATTTAAGATCTATTT
Source organism: Agapornis roseicollis (assembly GCA_002631895.1). Taxonomy (NCBI): domain Eukaryota; kingdom Metazoa; phylum Chordata; class Aves; order Psittaciformes; family Psittacidae; genus Agapornis; species Agapornis roseicollis. Next base: position 466,775 of record NDXB01006599.1, on the reverse strand, counting down.
AACTTGTCTTTTTAACAATGTGTGAGGTACTTAGCCAGGCTCTCTAATAATGGAGGAGGTGGTTAGTGACATGGCTGCTGGCAACACTTCAGGTGCAGTTGATCCTATTTGAAGGAATGTGATCTGTTGTAACTCCTGCTTCCTGTTCCCTTTCCAGGGTTCTGAAAGACAGGCAAAAACTGGAGCCACAGGGCAGCGCCTGAAGGAAGCTACCAAGATCAACCTCTCTCTTTCCACACTGGGGAATGTTATCTCTGCACTGGTGGATGGCAAGAGCACCCACGTGCCCTACCGTAACTCCAAACTTACACGGCTCCTTCAGGATTCTCTGGGTGGCAACTCCAAGACCATGATGGTAAGCTGAGAGGTGCAAGTTGTACAGGGATAGCATAGTGACTTTGCCATGAGGACAGCGTGGCTTTTACCTCTTCATTTAGAGCTGGGTTCAGCTTAGGCATCCTTCTGTGCATCCTTTTCTATTTTTCTCTTTGCCTCTCTACAGATGAGGTTCAAACCACAGTGCAAATGTGCATGTGTTTGGAAGATCTAATAGAAGCTGTGCTTGGGTAGCCAGAAGCAGCTTTGGTATAGGAAATCTTGGGGAAGAGTAGCAGTGTGAGGTTGGCAGGGTTGGCGATAGGTCCCTGAAATTACCTACTCTGGGCTCTGCCACTCTGCCCTCTGGTAACTCAGTCTTCCCTGTGTCACAGTGTGCAAATATTGGACCAGCTGACTACAACTATGATGAGACTATCAGCACTCTCAGGTATGCAAACCGAGCCAAGAACATCAAGAACAAAGCCAGGATCAATGAGGATCCTAAGGATGCTCTGCTTCGCCAGTTTCAGAAAGAAATCGAAGAGCTTAAGAGGAAACTGGAGGAAGGTGAGTTTCTCCTTCCTCCTGGTGTATCTCTCCATGGCAATGCTCATTCTGCTTGAGTGTGAACATTCTCTGCCGGTGGAAGCTATGTCACAGGAGTTTGGTAGCTGGTGCAGGGCAGTGTCCTGGTTCTGTTGGCCCTGCTGGGTTCCTGGAGAAGAAGGGTGTTACATAGACTTAGCTAGATCAAATGGGTTTCAGGTTTAAGACGCCATCCTTGGTGACAGATGCTATAGCTGAGCATATAACTAACATTTCCAGAGCAGCTATCTTGGGTGCCCAAAAGGCAGTGTTCAAGGCCAGGTTGGACACAGGGGCTTGGAGCAAGCTTCTCTAGTGGAAGGCGTCCCTGCCTGTGGCAGGGGTTGGAGCTGGAGGAGCTTTAAGGTCCCTTCCAACACAAATCAGTCTGGGATTCTATGATGTTAAATAATGGATTCTATTCAGCCTGGTTTCCAGACTCAGCCTGAAACATCTGAACATCATGTCTGCAATGGCAACAGTGACAAACATTTGTGAAACTAGATATTTTTCTCAATTGACAGCCACTGAACTTCATGTGTACAAGTGTCTGATTAAGTTGTAGGTCTCTGTGAACTTCATTCCCCTGAATGTTTTCTTTTCCATCTCAGGTATGGGGAGATCCTGCTAGAGAGAATTTGTAGCTTAATGCTTTTGCAGTGCAAATATTATTTATTTCTTATAAAAAACACCCACTTGAGCTTCAACATATACACATTGACTGCTTATCTTGATTTTTCCTGAAGTTCCTGAGCTGTGGCACGCTGTCTGTGTTCAACAGTGAATGACTTCTGCAGGTGATGCTGGACACTGCTGGGTTTGGACAGATCCTGCTGTCACAGTAGCAAGCTGAATGAGGTGAAGGAAAGCACATCAAAAAGCACCTTCTTCTGTTCTAGGAGAAGAGATATCTGGTTCTGAGAGCAGTGACTCTGAAGAGGAGGATGAAGATGACGAAGGGGAGATTGGAGAGGATGGGGAGAAGCGGAAGAAACGGCGGGGTAAGGCAGTAGAGATTCCTGTCAGTGTCACCACCCTCCTCTTGTCTAGGAGCTGGTGTCAGGAGCTGTAGCTGGAGCCAGATGGGGAAAAGTGGAGCTATAAAGCTGCCCTACTGCCGCTGCAATTATCATGCCTCTCCTAGAAACCAAGCTGTTTGGTGCTGTCTCTGTAGATGGACAGTGTTGGACCTGTATAGAATCTGCTTCCACTTGGGTAGCTGTGCTTGTGGTAACATCTTGTTTGTGGTGGCTCCTTGATTGCCGCAAGGTGGCTGTGTATGGCTTGTGATTGGTGGTGTGGAACTTCCCCTGCTCATGGAGGTGGGAGGAAGAAGGCACCAAGCATCAGTGGTAGGCAGATGTGGTTTTATAACCAAGGGAATGGTTGGAGGGGAATTTTGGCTGTGGTTTAGGCAAAGGATTCATCTGTCTTATGGATGTTCAGTAACTGACTCTTCTGGTGTCCTGTTTATGTTGATAGAGGAAAAACCTGACCTTTGGGTATCTCTGCAAGCTGAAAAGCTGAATGGGAACTGCGCATCCCTTGTTTGGGAGCACTTTGGAAATCCCATGGTGAAGTGCATTTTGTCCTGCATCAGTGCTGAACTACTGTGTAACATCTAAACCCCAGGGGATATTGCTGAATTTAGAACTGTAGGTCACTGTATCCCATGGGATGTTGTGGCTTCCAGGGAGCTTGTTTGCCCCTAAAACCTTCACAGGGAGTGGAGAACTCCAGTGCTACACCTTAACTTACAGCTTCTCTGGTAACCTAATCTTGACATTCAGACTGCCTTCCTGTCCTGAAGCACGTGCATCTCTTAAATAATTGCTGTTAAGCATTCCTACTTCAGATGCACTGTCTTCATTTTGGTGTCTGCCCAAGTAGAGTTAATGCTTTTGGTGATAGTTGTAACAACTTGTACTTCATTTTTCACCTTTTTGTAATTTCTAGAAACAAAAAGAGTACTGTCTCCATTAAGAGCCAAACCCTGCCTGGATCTCCTCCCAAGGGGAGAACACCTTCAAAATCCTGCTTGGATTAGCAGGACTAGAGGAACAGTAACTGACTTCAAACAAGCTGCTCTAGTTAAGTTCCCTATGTAAGGGTGCTACTTAGGAGTACACACAGTAGCTGTCCCTGTGTAAGCTGATTCTGCCTTCTAGAGGGAAACACGCGCATTGCCATGTACATAAGACTGGAAAGGACTCCTGGTCACAGAATCCTCTGCTGCTGCAGATATCCACAGCCTTCTCCACCGTGATCTGGTTTTCTGTGCTGTTGTTGCCTGAGATGGAAGCTGCCTTGGCATGTTGATTCAAGCTGTAGGCTGGTTAAAGATGGGTTTTAACTGAAGTGTCTTTTTGAGCATGCTATTTTGTGCTGGGAAATGGTGGCTTTGCAAGCTGAATCTGGGAGGGATCCTAGCAAATGCTTCCTAATGGGAACTTGTGCCTTTCTGAACTAGGTTGCTGGCCCTTTTGGGTTTCTTTCCTTTAGAACTAATATCCCATCTGCATGTTTCTTCCTCTCTGGGTCTTTCTGTGGGACGCATTTCTGTTTTCCAGGCAGTAGCAGCAGCAGTAGTTCAGACTCCACATGCTCTGTCATAGAGAAACCTCTGGATAAGTCCTTCACTAGTGAGTGGGAGCTCTTAAGTCCTTTAAGCTTTGGCCTCTTCATAATCTGCACACTCCATTTCACAATGCTGCGTGCTTCCTGCTGTGTCTGTTGGAAAGATGAACCTGAACCTTCAGCTCTGCTACAGCATGCCTTTCCTTTGCTGCTTCCATGCTTGAAACGATTGTTCAATGTGCACACTGTTAGCCAGCTATGTGAGAGAATAGGAAGCAATTTGGTACACTCCTTGAGAAAGATTTAGAGGAATAATAGGTTAAAAAAAACAATCCAGTTTGCAACTTGTATTAAATGATCATTCTAAAGTCTGAGCTAACTTTATGGGAGCTGCTCCAATATGAGTTCATTAAAAGGACAGCTAGGCAGGTGACATGGATTGTGCTATGGTATATTGCACTCTGCTTGCTCAGATTTGGTTTTTGAGAAGGCAAATGGAGCTGTGAACAAACAGCATAAGGTTTAGCATTATACTTGTAAAGAAAATATCTAATGCTTGGTTGATTGGCTTGGTGGTGGTTGGGGTTTAACTGCCCCATGGCATTAAGTTATTCGTCATTGTGGAACTTAGTTCAGAGGAACAAGGATCTACATTTTGGTCTAGAAGTGAGGCAAGTCTGGTCTGCTCCTGCCCAGAGAGAGGGCTCTATGCCTTTAAAACCCTTACAGTCAGTGATGGCTGAAGAAATAAATTATGTCTTAGGACTCTGCTTGTAGAGACTTTACCCACTTTTGTGGTTATCCTGAATAGATTCAGTCCCTTCTCCCTGCTGTGTGGAGAGTTTAGAAAGTATTGCTGTGTAATTCAATCACACTTACCCTAGTTACATCAGTGGAAAGCATCAGCTCAGAGAAAATATGGTAGCAGATTAGGAAGGATCACAGCCTAAGGGAAGACCCTTGATGGGTCTGCAGTGATTGGCTTGGAATCTGCTTGCTTCAAACTTGCTCTTTCAAAGCTTGCTTGAAACCTGAGTATTTTATTTGGGTGAGGACAGTTAATAGCAAACTGCTGCTATGGCAGTGGATGGATGAGTCCATCTCCTGTGGATTTGGAGAGAGCTTAGTTGTGGAAGTTGTGCTGGGCTTTTGGTGCTTAGGACAAGTGTGGCTATATGTGGTTTGGGATATTAACTGTCCTCCAGCGTGACCCCTTTGCATGTGATGTCTTTCACTATCCCCTTCCTGTCCTGCCTCTTTTTGCTGTACTTGCTTGAATAACCAAACCTGCCTATATACCTCTATGGAAGCATCAGTTACTGCAAATTAACCTGCTAATACCCTGTGTAATTAAATGGAGAAATATTGTGCTGAGACTCCCTATGTGCAACTGTTGTGTATCTTGCAAAGAATTGGCTTGAAAACTTGGTTACAACTTTGAAAGTATCTGCTGAATGCTAATATTTTACAGGTAATGTAACAGAATTGGCTGTCTTGAGTGGAAGGGAAAGCATTAAGTCTTTTGTTGAAGAAATCCACCCTCTAATTGTTTCTTAGGGCATGATCTTTGTGGCAGGCTCCTAGTGTTACACTTAGATTCTGCATTGCATTGAATGGGCAGGAGAATGCAAGAGTGAGCTGAAGATTATCCTGGATATGCAAAGCACTCTGAAGTACAGAAACTTTCTCTGCTTTAGCATAAAATCACGATGCATTCATGTTGGCTCTACTAGAGTTCTTTAAAGTGATGATTATCCTGTGTTTTCTACTCTAGAAACATGCATAAACAAATGATGTTTGTTCTGATGCTGATGATCTCTTTCCAAAATGATCAAAGCAGTAATATATTTTCTTTCCTCCTCTTTTTATGGTATGCTGCCTCTCCACGATTTGCTTTCTACTTCCTCTTAATGCAAGATCAAGCAGGTTGGTGTAATGGATTTCCACCTCTTCAGAATACCCTTGTAGAGCTTGGGAAAGTGTCTTACAGCTTGGTTTAGTTCACCTTTTTCTCCTGGAAACAACTTCTTAAGCATGTTCTGAGCATACATATTATGTCGTGCAAAACCACTCCTTTGACAGTCGATGGCTTCTCTTAGTTTCCAGGCATCTGGATTCTGGGGGGGGTTCATGTCTGGAGAAGAGCAAAACCAGAAAACAAAGGATTTGCTTGTAGTGCCTAAAAGGAGATGCAAGATTGCAGAGAGACCTGTGGATCTGAGGAAATGCTGTGTTTGGGACCAGCCCTTCAGGCCAATGGGCTCAATGAGCTGCTCTGGCCACTTTCTTTGGAACCCTCCATGAAATATACCTGGTTTGCTGCAGTAGGGGAGTAGTTGTAATGTTGTAAAGACACAGTTGATAAATCCCAGCAAACCTTCCTGCGGTGGGGATGCCAATCTGAAGCTTGAGTATGTAACTCTTGATAGCTTGGCTCTAGTAGCTGTAGGTCAAGGCAGCTTTTGTTTTCCTTTATTCAACCTGATTTACAGTTAGAACATGTGTGTTTCCAACTCAGACTTTGGGCAGTTGTCCTTCTCCAAGTGTTCTGTGTTGTCTATTTTGAGGTTATTATGTTTTAGTTATGCAGCATTCCTTCTCTGTAGGAGCTGGTGACAACTGGTCAATATTAAAATGGGATTTGAAAGACTGAGTTGTGCCTGGCTTGGAGCTGACATCTAATTAAATATGTTAAATGCAAGTATTGAATCTGAACCTGGAAAACAAAATGCCATGCTATATAAACTGTCTTATTTGTCTGTGAACTGATTTGTTTTCCCTGTCTCTTTCCAAAGGCAAAAAGAAAGTTTCCCCTGATAAGATGGTAGAGATGCAAGCAAAGATTGAAGAGGAGAGAAAAGCTCTGGAAACTAAGCTTGATATGGAAGAAGAAGAAAGAAATAAAGCCAGAGCTGAACTGGAGAAGAGAGAAAAAGACTTGCTTAAAGCTCAGTGAGTATCCCTGTCTAAGCAGTATGGGTTTTTCCTTCCTTAATCTACAATTCATTTCTGGATATCTGGAAATGCCTGATGTGAGGTGCCTTTGTATAAACTGAACAGCTGAAAAGCCACTGAGATCACAGTGGCCCGTGCAAATAGAGCAGTCCTGCTGCCAGAGGCTGCTCCAGCAGCAGCCAGCATTCCTGGTTGGCATCTTAGCTGCCCTGCCTTGATCTCTGTTCATTTGCTTCCATTCTGCAGCTGCCTCTGGGCACTGCTGTGCTGGCAGCGCCCTTGGGGTGGGGGTGCCTTGGACATCCAGGCAATGTCACTGTGGACTCGCAGCCCCTCATAGGGGGGACTTCAGCTAGAAAGACTTCTCTGCTGACCTGGTGTGCCTGTGGGAAAGCTGGGGCTCAGGGAACTCCCTGCATTCACTTGTGCTGCCTCACCCCCACTTAAACCCTTGACAGCAAGACTAGTTTTTCCAGCCCTGCAAATGCCGTCTGGGCTGTAAAACTGAGCTGGACCTGCTGCCTTGTGAGCACTGTGGGAGAGAAAGTTTTACACTTACCTGTCTCTAGACAAGAGCACCAGTCCCTCTTGGAGAAACTGTCTGCGCTGGAGAAGAAAGTGATTGTAGGAGGAGTGGACTTGCTGGCAAAAGCAGAGGAGCAAGAGAAGCTTCTAGAAGAATCAAATATGGAACTGGAAGAACGAAGGAAGAGAGCAGAACAGCTTCGCAAGGAGCTTGAGGAGAAGGAGGTGGGGTTGTATGCTGTAGCTGTCTGAAAACAGCAGTAGCAGGACACAGTGTTGTGCCTTGGCATTGCTCCTGTGCATGAAACGTGGCTCTGCTCTGACAAGTGTAGCAGAAGTGAACTGCTTCAGAGGCCACACATTGGCACTGCAATCACTGTGGGGCATAGCCAGGGCTCCAGGCCCTTGGCAAATGCTTTCCTTTGTTCAGGTAGTTTCTCCTCTTGTTCATAGTATTGCAGATAGTTTCTTCGGTTATGTTAATGTATGGATGTCTGTGCTGAATCTTGTACACAGCAAGAACGCTTGGACATCGAGGAGAAGTACACCAGCCTCCAGGAAGAAGCACAGGGGAAAACCAAAAAGCTGAAGAAAGTCTGGACGATGCTTATGGCTGCAAAATCAGAGGTTAGTGTCTGAGCTTCTCAGCCTGGGATCATGTGAGGGACTACAGCTGGGAGAGCGGTAAGCCATCAGCTTTGTAACACAAAGATCTAATGAAGTCTGGTGTCAGAGCACCACAGGGGCATGTTGTAGAGCATTCCCCAACCCAGGCTGGGAGGAATGATGTGTGAGACAGATACACATGCATACAGAAGGAAAAACACTGGATGTTTTGTTTGGGCTGCCAGCCAACAGCTTTCTAAATCTCCTGCTTTGCAGCAGCCCAGTGCTCCTCTGCTGTCAGCTGTCTGTCTATTCTCCCTGTTGCCCTTATTATCTCTTGCTCAGTCACTGGATGAATGTGTCCTTTGGCTGGTATCTTGAGCTCCTGTTTCACAAAATTGCATTTTGTCTTTGGGATCAGAGGTTTTCCTGAAATCTTGCCAGGGATATCACTTGGCTCACACTCTTCAGCTGCTCTTAGCTGGTGCAGAGCTTGGGTTGGCAGAAAGTCTCGGTTTTACGAAGCTGAGAACTTAATGTTGTTCTCAGCCATCTCTGAGCTGGAATGTTCAAGAGGGTTTATTCTTTGGAGATAAAATATTCAAGTACTTATAACCAGAGTTTACTTTTGTTTCCTGAAGTTTTCATATAGGCTGAAGACTCTTTTCTTTTAGGCTTTTGCCATGTCTTAAGCTAGCTTTGATCCTCTCAAATGCTCTCATCTGTTTTATTTTCAGATGGCAGATCTCCAGCAAGAGCATCAGCGAGAGATTGAAGGATTACTAGAGAATATTCGCCAGCTGAGCAGGGAACTTCGTCTTCAGATGCTTATCATAGACAACTTCATTCCTCAGGACTACCAGGTAAAGACAGAGAACCAAAGCCTGTGGCATAAGATTGTGCTGCACATGCTGAGCCCTCCAGCCTTTATTCTGTCCGCTGAATGGAATGAGTTGGTTCATGTCTCTTCATGAGGTATTCACAGTGCACTGATGGACTGTTAGGTTGTGGCACAGATGACTTGGTGTATGCTGCTGTGAGCTTTCCTTTGCTGTGGCTCAGCTAAGCAACTTAGTGGCATTCATGTCTTGGTGTCATTATCTGGGTTGTTAGAAGCAGGTGATGCTGAAGTAAGAAAAGATGTGGCTGACAAGTGACTCTTGTAACCTGGTGGGCTTCCAAGTGAAGCTTATTACTACCCTGATGGCACTGGCTTAATGGGAAGCCCATGCTTTAGTGGGAACTCCTAATTTGGGAGTGGTGTTTTACTCTTCTGTAGACTTTAAAGTATAAATAGGTGTGTTTGAACAGGATATGGCTGTCTTGATTAAAGACAACTTGCAATGGTCAAAACTGTTGATAAGCAGCTTGTCCAGGCCTTTAGGGGTGTATGTTCTGGAGAATGCATCTGAAGGGTGGATTGTGCCAGTGTAGAACAATTACTTCTAATTTCTTTCTAGGAAATGATTGAAAACTACGTTCACTGGAATGAAGACATTGGAGAATGGCAGCTGGTAGGTTTGCTGCTGTAGAAGCAAGTGTTAGCAGGAGCTTCTAAGGAGTTTAATTGAACCCAGAAGTGAACTGCTAAAGCAGTAGTCACTTTTACTGTGCACAGCAGGCTCTACTAACAGACCTTCTTTCTTTCTTTAAGAAATGTGTTGCATATACAGGGAACAACATGAGGAAACAGACTCCAGTCCTGGATAAGAAAGAAAAAGATGTGAGTGACTCTTTCTAAGCATGCGTTAAACTGTGTGTGGCCAAGCTCTGCTACCTGTGCCTGTGTATTGATAGAGAAAATGCCCAATTTCTTCTCTTTGGAAGAGAGGAGTCTTCCTCGTATTAAAAAAGCACTGTGGATCAGGGTATAAAATGATTCTGATGTTCCTGTTTTGTGGGTGTTTTGCCTTTTTAGCCCTTTGAAGTGGACCTTTCCCACGTTTACTTAGCCTACACTGAAGAAAGCTTGAGGCAATCGCTGATGAAGCTGGAGAGGCCAAGGACTTCAAAAGGAAGATCCAGGCCCAAGATGGGTAGAAGGTGAAGAACTTTGGAGTATCTATATGGGGGATTTACCCAGGGGAAGGCTTAAGTCTGTGCATGCAAACTGACCATAGATCTTCAAACGGTTGCTTAGTGAGAAGACACAATGCTAACATTTTGCGCGGTATAAAGTTTATCTGTGCTGAGTATGACAGAACCAAGCTGAAATCTCTTTACCACAGCAAAATCTTGTCCAGAAAGACTCACCTGGGTACTTCTTCTGATGCCCTTTTGCTGTATTCCCCTCTTCTGGCTCCTTGCTTTATTTTACTGTGTTCTGTGGTTCAGTTTTAACACCTGACTCATTGGCTAATGTAACTGGAAAGTTACATGCTGTTGGGGGAGATTTCAGCATGGCTTCCTTGGTTATTTTTGGTTTTGACAAATACTTGGAAGAGTAACATTGTGTAGTTTTAACTTGAGATGTGGCTGGTCCCTGTCTTTCCTAGACAGCGTCATGATGTGTGTATGGTGCTATTTTTCCCTTTCCTTTCTGCTCTCCAAACAGAAAACGTTCGGCAAAGCCAGGAGCTGTCATTGACTCTCTGCTGCAGTAGGTGTGACCTGTTCAGAATTGCCGTATAAATCAGTGAGTGTATAAGAATGGGCCAGAATATGGAGTTCAAGAGGTGGCACAGTTTGGCTATAAAATCCATACCTTGCTGGTATGGAGCTTTATTTTAAAGAAATGTATTTTTCCTTAGTTGCCCGTATATTGTATGTTATATTAACATAATATTAAACTGGTATATATGATGGTTGTGAAATTCCATGTGTTAACGTGTTGTGCAGGGAAACTGTTGTTGGCAGTCCTTGTTGAGATGTAGAAAATAAGGGTTCTAGATGTGTGTTTAAGTGCTGTAGACATGTTAGCTCAAAACAGTTGATGAAATCCTACAGTTTAGAGGCAGGTAGATCTGATTTATGCCCTGCTTTGCACATAACTGGCAGCTTTCACTCTTGTCCTCTGTTGCACTGATCTGTGTTTGAATGTGGTTGCTGCAAACCTTTAGGAGCATCAAACCCTTTCATTTAAATACCCCTCACTGTGGCTATTAATCTGATTGTGTATGGAATACAGTCGTTTTCCCTTCCTTTGTCTTGCTGTACAAAGAAAGTAGTTGCATAGAGGAAACATGAACTACAAAAGTCTGAGGCTCTGGGAAGGGACCACGCTCTGTTTAAGTGCAACAGAAAACAAATGTGTCTAAGTAGTGCTTTTATCTTTATCTTTTGCCCATGATCTGGCACTGTGGGGAATGGGACCTCTGATGCAAAGGCGGAAGAGCTCTCTTGGGTTTACTCTCCTGTTAAGGCTGTGTGGCAGCTTTGCTTTGGCTGCTTTTTATGCTGTTGATCTGGAATTTTTTACATGTGTGTGAATTGTTTTGGAATCTCAGCAGCAGAGATTATTTAAGAGGAATGCTGTGACACTAGGACTTGGCTTCAGCCATGGGACTGAGCATTAAGGCTCCATTCTCCCATCCCTGGCTCCAAAGGTACTGGACCAGTGCTCTGCACTGAGGGTGAATTTGATTCTCCTGTATTAAAACAGGCATGAATTACCCAGAACAATAACATCCCCTGAAGTATCTGATGCTGTTTGTGTTCCTGTATCATCTCTGGCTCCTGGCTATGATGAGAGGAAGCAAATCCTGGTCTCTGAAAACAACCATTTCTTTGTGGTGGCTGCTCTTTTCTTTGATATTTATGCTGCTAACAGACACATATCACTTTAATACACTGCTTTTGTGTCACAGAAAAGGCCTTCTGAGCTGCTGGCACTGGAACAGCTCCTGTGCCAGGGTGGGGGTGGTCAGCTGTAATTACCTGGAGGTTTAGAGAGTTGTGATCACTAATAGGAGAAAGAGAGTCCTCAAGCATAACAGGAAGCACGAGACAGCTCTTTAGATGTCCTGAGTTCTTGCATAGCCATGTATGCAATTATCAGAGTGTTCTTGTAAAGTACTTAGAGTAGGTAAAAATCAGTAGCCCTTTCTTGTGGTCATGATGCTTAACTGGATGTACCTTGTGGCTCTGACAGGTCTGTAACAGGATCTATGTTAGATAAAACTGGTCTTGTAAGGGCACATTTTGCTCTAGAGATGTACTCAGACCTATTCTAAATGAGTTGCAAGCTCTTCCCTGTTGTGCTTTAGCTGTGTGTTTCAGGACAATGATGTAGGAGAACTGCCCTGTTTTGGGGGGCAGTGTCACCGAAGTTCATACAAGATCTGGTTTTGTTGCCTTGAATTCATACAAGTTACACATAGAAACCCTGGCATTTGTTTTCTCTAGCCTAGCACTGAAAGAGGCAAATACTCACAAGCTTCGTGAATTTCAGCTGTATTTGGCTTTGCTCTTGAAGAGCTGACCTAACTTTGAGAGTGCTTGGATACACTTGGGTTCTCATGTAGCACACTTCCTATCAAACAAGATCAAACAGCTTAAATGCTGTTTTGTTGTAGCCTTTGTGTCAGTTCTGAGTCCAAGCAGACAGATGCGTGGTTTGGGCCTCTACTGGTTCTCAGAACCAGGGCTAATTGTTGTATTCCCCTTGTGTTGCATCTTGCTGTGCTAAGCTTTAAGTGATCTGTTTATAAGGGACTTTCTGCTGAACTGTGCTTTCAAAAGGACCATTAAGAAGTCTTTTACCTGACAGACGTCAGTGGCTTAAAGATGCCTCTGTGAACCATGGCATTGCAGTTACAATATTTAGAACTTAACTATAAAGGCCTATGCTTTACAGTTTAATCAAGTTACAGTCCTGCTGCTGAGAACAATAGTATTCCACATAGTTAAGTGAGCCTTGGGCCAGAGAATACAATAACTGCTTGCACACCTTTAATTGGCAGAAACTGGTTATAATCTGTTACAGGGGCTTGGAGAACAGATTATCTGTTCTTACAAGAGGACTTTATTTGAAGTGGAACTCTATTACAGTTAGGGTCTATCAGCTTGGCTCACCTTTAACTTGTGTGACCTGTTGCAGTTCTGGGCACTCTTTTGAAACCAGGGAGTCTGGTTTGCAGGGTTAGCACATGGGCCCTCTATAGCCCTGGGCTGTGAATGTCTAATGGGTCCATGATAGGTTTTAATGCAGAAAGAGTTTGGTTTGTGTGGGGTTTTCTAAGAGCTTCATGCAGCCTTTCTCATCCCAGGTCAGTACATGCTCTAGAGTATTTATCAAAACCCAGATTACCATAATATATACAGTGTGTGCTCATCCTTGCATCTTGCTACCAGAAGATTCCCCTCATTCCAGACCATTGACCGTAACATTGAGGGGTTTGGCGCATTATGTTATTTAATGTTGTGTAAATGAATTCTTTTATATTTAACTTGTTCCTGAGCCTTTCTTTAAGAGGAGGGGAAGATGGTCCTTAGTGCCTTTCACTGACTACACTGTCTGCACGTGTCCAGCTTTCACCTTCTCAACAGTTCTGCTTTGCCAGTTCTGTATATAGGATAAAACACTAGTCTGTCTGTATGATTTGTCTTCCTATTTATTGGTTTTCTAACTCTGTTTATTTCTGGTTATTCTTTGGTTTATGATTAAACTTCATTCATTACACTGTATATATCAGTATTGTGTCCCTGGAGCATGTCCATACCATGAAATAAAACTCTGGATTCCTAGTTGCACCTCTGTGCATATTTCTCAAATAACTTTACACATACAGCAGCTCTCTACATCAGAAGATGCATCAGGAAGGGTAAACCAGTCTGTGTGTCTGTGATGCACAGTACTCACTGGAGAAGGGAGTTTGGGTGTGGGGACCCCATTGCCAAGCCCTTTGGCAGTGGGCAGCCAGCTCTTGTGGAAGAGGTGGACAGGGCAGGACTAGGGAATACTTTGCAAGACTCTGGACAAGGTCAGTGGGATGAAGCCAGTCTGCGGGCCAGGAGCTGTGCCCCAAGGAGCTGGTGAGCCCCAGTTCAAACCCATCCTCTCCTGAGGAAGAGGAGAGGCCAGCTGAGCCAGAGCACTGCAGGAGCAGCAGCTTATCCACTGGAATATGGGTGCTGCCTGTGTCCTGCCTCTTCCTGCACACATACATGGCATAGGTGGTACAGCTGATGCAGAGATGCTTTTCACACTGTTCTGCCTCTAAGTGTCTCTGTGCTACACTCTAAGCCTGTTGCCCTGGATTCCTGCAGATGCTCTGAATTCACCTGCAGCCACTGGGAATGTTCAGTTGTTTCCTCTGGAAGACCTTCCAGCCTGCTCATGTACTAGGTAAGGAGTTGGTTGTGCTCTGGTAATGCTGCAGCTCCACCGAGTAGTGACTTGGCCCAAAGCAAACCCTGCACCATCCTGGGGCTTTCCCAACTGCCAAAGGAAGTTACAGAACAGTGGACTTCATGGCTATAAACCCTGTTATTTGTAAAGTCCCAGTTCCATCTAGTGGGCTGCCTCTCCTGGCCCTTGTTGCCCCTTTTCCACCCTCATGGATAGGAAATACCCATTCTTTCTTCCCTGCTCTGCCATTCTCCTCTGTCCTAGCCATAGCCTCTCCTTGTGTCCGTCAGCATCTCTGCTGGGATTGATACCACCAAGAGCGGGGGGGGGGGAGGGCACTCCATGCTCTGCCTGGCACCTTCAAGCTCTCCAGCATGCTGCTGAGCTCTCCAGTTTCTAGCCAAGAAGCATCTTGCACCATGCCAGCAAATTTAGTGCAAAAATACATTTATTTAAAGAAGTTATTATAAATAATTTTGGACAAATACAGCATTATAGTTACAGGCACAAACCAAAGCGGTGTTCACTTCAGGCTCTGCCCTTTTAGTAGTTGTTGGAGGTCTCTGCGCAAGTCCAGTAGGAAATCACTCAGGGAGGCAGTGCTACCTCCTGCCACGGGGCACGGGGCCTGGGAGAGAGCAGAATGGTCATTGGGGTGTTTGCTAAGGGGGGATCTGCTTCTGCAGTGTGGTTCTGGCTGCTGGGGGTGAAGGGGTGAAAGCAGGAGCGGTGACTGAGGGAGAAGCTGATGCCATGAGCAGGGAGGGGAGGTCCTTGTGTACCTTGTAGATGCTGCTCTTCCTTTGGAGCAGGCTGTGCAGGTTGAGGTAGATGCCCTCCAGGTGCCTGTGGCAGCTCCGGACCTCCCAGGTAACTGTGGTGGCTTTGCATAATGTCTCCAGGTCATTGTCTTGCTGGAAAGAGACACGTGTGGGTTTTGAGACACCCTGTGCAGTCACGGCTTCATCCACAGCAGGTTAAACCAGAGCCAATAAGAACCACAGCCTGGTTTGTGTTGAAGGGACCTTAAAGCTCATCCAGTTCCAACCCCTGCCACAGGCAGGGACAGTAACACCTTTCTGTTCCTAAGGGCAGCTCCAAGGTACAGTGGAAGGTGTCAAAGCCCCCCTGAAGCTCCCCAGTCTGCTGTCCTGATGGTGACAAGTCCTGGCAGAGCTCAGCACAGTGGTGAGCACCCTCTTGCTTAGAGCATCATGCTCCTGTTGCAGGCACGAACATGGAGTTGCTCCCTGTGGGTTCCATGGGAATGGAGCTGATTTGGGGGGGCAGAGGCTCTATGGGAATAACAAGCCCCTGAGAAGAGGAGGTATTGCCTCCAGCAGGTACTTTGAGGGGATAAAGCCCCATAGCAGAGACACATGGAAGAGGAGGAGCTGATAAATGAAATGCTGGTAATAAGGAAACAATTCAGCTGTCTTCCTTGGGGGATGTTCCCAGCACAGAGTTCATTGATCCCTTGCCTGCTCAGATCTCCTCAGCTTTAAACCAAATGTCACCACCAAGTAAGTGACTGCCCTGTCCCCATGAGCACAGGTCTGCACGTGCTGGGTCATCCTGAGCACCTCTCCTTGCTCCCAGGGCCCTTCCCTATGACAGGAGGATGCAGGGATCCCCAGGGAGGCTGCTGCAGCCCTGGGCTGGTGCCTGTTGGTGCAGCTCATTGCGAGGGCATCGGCTTTCTGTGAAAACAGGAACTCTGGGGCCGGGGAGCTCAGCTTAGGCAGCATTTTCAGAGCAGAACTAGGCTTCACTATCTGCTATTAAATCTGCTAAGTGAGGAGCCTTCCCCAGATAAGGGCTAAAGAAGGGATAGTGTGTGTAACCAGCATGTGTGATAGGCGCGTGTGGGTGTCTCTGAGGTGGTGGCACACTGCTCCAAGGCAAGGGAAGAAGTTTCTCTCCTTTCTGAAAAGCTTGAGAACCCCTGAGTACTGCTCAGACCCGTGCTGCGCATTCCTGCCCATCCCTCTGGCCTCTTCTGTGCCTTTGGGATGGCCAGGAGCAGCTGCTGCCACTCTGGATGGAGATGGATATAGATACAGGCACCAGTGATGCACTGCTGGGCCCCTTACTCCCATGCAGTGCTGCAGGACTCCCAGGGCTTCACAGATCCCTCCTGGCTACCCCGTACTCTCCTCTGCCCCAGCATCCTCTCCTGGTGCCCATCGTAGCCATATGATTGTTTTCAAACAAGGACAAGTTCCTCTTTTCCTCTCTTACCTTGTTGCCTGCGAAAACATTTGTCACGTTCATCTTGTCACAGGAAACCTTCATGGAGACAGAAAGAAGAGGAGAGATCAGGCCAGATAAAGGGCTAACATGGATCCATCCTGATGCGAGCAGGCACCCGTCTGTCCATCTACCCATCCATTCATCCATGCCCCCAGTGCACTGTGAACCGCTTGCTCTGAGCCTGCCTTTGCCTCAGCATCGCTCTCACCCAGCCCAATGCAACAACTCATCCCTAAAGCTGATCCATGCAGATAAGCCCTACCTTTGCCTCCAGGAGCTCATCCAGCAGCCTGATGCTCTCCTTCAGTAAGTTGGAGGTGTGCAGCAGAGCGGCTGTGTGGCAGCCTGACAGCACCAGCAAGGTGAGCAGCAGGGGCACCAGGATGCTCATGGCCTGTGTGCACTGAACCCTGTGCTGCAGGTTCTGGATATTTTGGTGCTTGACACCTGGCTGTGCTTTTCTGGAAGACCCATCTCAATTTATGGCTGTGAAATTGCTGAACCTGTAGGAAAAATCTCATTTTTCTCTGACCTGCACTTTCCAAGGGTGCTCCCATCCAATTAGGACAACAGGTCTTTGGTGTAAGAGTCAAGCTTTTCTTCTGATCTTGCGTTACGTTTCAACGTAGGAAATTTCCACCCTAAGATAACGCTGGTAGGAGTCAGGTCACGTACGAGACAAGTGTGTAAACTCTCGCGTTTGGGGATTCTTCATTTCTGGGTATCCCAACACTTTCTCTATGCCGTGAGGTGAAAGCAGCCAAACCGAATCTGACCACGATCCGATAGCGGAGCTTTGCCTTTTCTTTCTCTCTATCCATCCTGTGAGCTCTTCCACCTTGTGTTTCATTTGAATATCTCCAGATCATGCAAAGCATCCTTCATATGCGTGTGATTTTCTGTCTCTGCTTATCTTACCTTGCGCTGGGGAGAAACAGAAAGCGCAGCAGAAGCTGCAGGGGCCCAGGGCACAAACATCTCCTGGGTAGGAGCAGGGCATTGCTGGGGCTGGGGACTATAGGGAGCTGGGGGCCCTCCTGGCCAAATGGGACCCCCAAACAGTGTGATGCTGCATGGGACAGTGTGGTGATGGGTAGGGAGCTGGTGCAGCGTGATCCTGTGGTATTGATGCTCGTGCTCATGTGGGAAAATGGGGTTTGTGCCTCTCCTCCAGCACCCGGCGTCTCTGTGAGCTGCAGCACCACTCCATGGCCTGAACCTCATTCCCCATCATCCCGTCCTGCCCTGCTTGGGAGTGAGGTTCAGGCCATGGGCTCTGCGCCACCACCGACCAGCATCACTGCAGGAAATCATGCTGAGACACGAGCTGAGCTGGGAAACTTCGGAGTTTTGTAATAACTAATAGGTGTTTTTGTAACTCAAATAGCAACTTGCCATCAGATGCTTGATAAGAGCCTGCAAGTGCTCGATTGATCCGGGAGCAGCCAGACTGAGAGTGATTGTGTTTGTCTGATTGCAAAATGCCCCTGATGGAGTTGGTGCCACTGACTCAGAAAGACCTTTGTGAGGGATTTGCCGGTGGAGGGCTGACGTTTCCTACCTGCACCATCTCGATGGGCAGCAGATAAGCACCGGAGGTGGTGGCCTCAGCGGATGGTGGCCATGGGGCCAGGCTCCCTGCTGGAATGCCCAGAGCGGCGCCAGTGCTCTGGGATGGGTGGTGGTGGGATGGGTGGATGCTGGAAGAGGGAGTGGATATGTGGTCCCGTCCCGCAGACACAGTGATTTCCCCAGTGATTGTGGTGTAAAGCTCTAAAACTGGAGTAAATAAACAGAAAATGCTAAATTAACAGAAAAAAGTAACCTTTGAGCTACTCGGGCTGAATCACGGTGGAAAACTGTATCACTGGTGATGGGAAAGCCACCAGTTGTATTGGGCTTGTGTGGCAAGGGTTTGGTGGCAGAGGAGCTACAGGGATGGCTTCTGTGAGAAGCTGCTTGGAGTGTCCCCATGTCCAACAGAGCTAAAGCCAACAGCCCTAAGATGGACCCACAGCTGAGCCCATCAGTGATGGTAGCAGCACCTCTAGGATAACAGTAAGAAAGGGGGGAAAAACCCTGTGGAGCAGCAGCCAAAGGGAGGACTGAGAATACGTGAGAGCAAGAGCCTTGCAGACCTAAGGGTCAGTGTAGAAGGAGGGGAGGAGGGAAAGAAGCTGAGCCTGGGAAGCAGGGAGGGTGGGAGGAAGGTGTGTCTCATTATCCTGCAGTGATTTGATGGTAATAAACCGATATCCCCAAGTCACGTTTTCCCTGTGACGGTAACTGCTGAGTGATCTTGCCCTGCCCTTATCTTGACCCACCAGCCTTTTGCTGTGTTTTCTCTCCCCTGTGCAGTGGAAGGGGGCAGTGACAGAGCAGCCTTCTCTTCCCACATCCTTTTCCAAAGGTAGGATGCAGCTGACGCAGCAATGGCTCCATTGCTGGCAGGGGCGATGGCCCCAGCTCCATGTGGTCCCTGTCTCTGCCCCTGCGGGATGGGAGGGATGTTTCTAGAGCCCTGGCTCTGCCTTCCTCCCAGCCATCCTTCATGGATGTGGTTGCTGCTATTTCCCCTGCTAAAGGAAGGTGCTTGTTGCCGAAATGCATTCTCTGTTTCCCTCCTCCCCTTTGTGCTCTGTGGATTGAAGCATCTCCCATCACACAGGATCCTGCCAGTGTCTCTTCAGCCACCAACCATGGGCTCCACTGAAAGCTGCCACAATCAGCTCAGCATTCTATGTCCAGAACTGGAGCACCCCAGGACAGGCACTGTGAGAGGTCATCACTTGTGCCCAGGTAAATTTGGGCTGCAGGGGCAGGGATGTGCTACTGGTTTCATACCTTTCTGTTGCCCACCATGCCCGGTGCTGGTGCTGATGGGGCTCAGGGGTATCCAGAGAAAATCCAATGGCTGTGATTAACACCCCCATCACGTGTGTTTATTGCAATTTCTTGCTGCTTTCCAGCAGCTCTTTTGCCCATTTATTTTCTGCTCCTCTGCCTGCCGCAGCTCATCCCCTCTCTTCCAGCCCTTCTTTTCTCCCTGTGTTTTCCTGCACCACTAAACAGGTGGGTTCATTGATGCCTTTTGCTTTCTTAGAAACTTGCTTTCAGTGGCAGACAGGGTAGATTTGCTGTTTATCACCCAAAACCTGGATGGGGCTTGCAGCAAGCTGCTCTAGTGGAGGGTGTCCCTCCCAGTGGCAGGGATTGGAACTGGATGAGCTTTCAGGTCCCTTCAGCCGAAGCCTGCCCGCTATTTTATGATCCTATGAGAAATGCCAGCCTTTCCCACCCTGTTCCCACCCCGTGCCAACTGAACAAGGAGGCAGCACCCCATGATGCTCTCCATTAACTGCTGAAGGTGAGAAGAGGGGAATGAACAGCATAAAGCAAGAGCTCGTTTGTCAGTAGTTTATTGCTTAAGCCCTGAGACACTTTAATAACATCAGTGCAAGGTTGAAATGAAGCATCCAAATATGTAATTTGAATATATTAACTCTGTCATAATACAAATACTTTAAATAGAGGGAAGAACAATAAATTACGAATCACTTGTCATGGAAAGGCAATCGGGCAGTAAGAGTTCCCTAAGGATGAGGTAGCAGTATTTCAAATACAACTATTCCACAGACCTGCTTTTGTATCACTTAAACAACCTGAAGAGTGGCTTTTCCTTTATGTTGTGGGTCCCAAGGGAAGAACAGCTTTCACCAGCCAGGACTTTTCTGGCCTTTAATCTTCATATTATGCAGTATAAAAATAAGTTATTTAAATAAAATATAACAATAAATAAACCCCACAAGTGGGATGCCAATGAGCACCCGGTGGGTCCAGAGCCGTCCCACAGCCCCTCCCACCCTTCACTTGTAATAACTTCAAACTCTATGATCCTAAATGCCCACCAGTGATGTAGAAGACCCATTCAAGGTTGAGTGCACAGCCCTGGCAGCCCCCTCCCTCCGCTGGTCCCCTCCTGCCTATTGCTCTCGGATGCTGCTCTTCCCCAGCTCTGCTCCCACGAGGAGCCACCCCCCTGCGTGCTGTAGTAACTTGTTAGTGAAAAACGCATCATTTCAGCCTTAGATTTCGATCTCTTTAGGAAGAGATGGTGATTGTGAAGAACCTCCCTTCATTAGGAGGAACAGGAAGCAGATAACTTGGTTTTGGTTTTGGTAGCTGCTGCAGGAGAAGGTGAACGAATTAGAAGCTCAGCCTCCTCTTATGCCTCATCCAGGCATGCTGCTCAGCTCCCCCCCTCCGGCTGGGCAAAGCCTTCCTGGGGGGGAGTCTTATGATTCCCAGGGAATGGGAGCCCTCCTGACGGGTTTCATCCCTCCGGGTACCAGCTGGAAGAGCCGCATGGCTGCGAAGGGAGCACCAAGGGCAGCCTTATCCAGACAAGACCTCTCCTGCAGAGCTTCAGTAAGGTCTAACCCACAGGACTGGGTGGAAACCTTGGGAGATGCCCAGCACCTGCCAGGAAGGGACCATTTCCCACCGGAGCTGTGTGATCCTGGGTCCCTGGCATTCCCACTGGGACTTGCTGTTAGGATTGCATTGGGTTTAGGAGGGATGGGGCAGAGCTGGGGAAGTGCATGCAGTGAGGAGCAAAAAAACTTCTGCAAACCCTATTTCAGAGCTGCCAGCAGCACGGTCCCTGTGCTGGGCACTGGCAGCGGTGGTCCCCTGCATCACGGTGTAGCCAGCATGGCCAGGTGCCTGTACATCCCCTGGGTGAAGTTGCCCAGCTCCGGTAAGAAGTTACGCAGGTAGATCTCGTTTTCATCGCTCAGGGAGCAGCTCTGGGGAGGGAAAAGAGTCACTGCAGAGCTGCCAGCAGGATGTAGCAGCTTAGCCAGGCTACCGGCTCATGCACATGGTTTGTTCCCAGTGCCTCTGCCTCTATATGAACAATGCAATGAATAATACAAAACTGTGGAGACAGAACCCCAGCCTGGTTTGGGTTAAAGGGACCTTAAAGCTCCTCCAGCTCCAACCCCTGCCACAGGCAGGGACCCCTTCCACTGGAGCAGCTTGCTCCAAGCCCCTGTGTCCAACCTGGCCTTAAACACTGCCAGGGATGGGGCAGCCACAGCTTCTGTGGGCACCCTGTGCCAGCGCCTCAGCACCCTCACAGGGAAGAGCTTCTTCTTTATATCTAACCTAAATCTCCCTTCTTTCAGTATGAATCCATCACCCTTTGTTCTATCACTACAGTCCCTGATAAAGAGTCCCTCTCCAGCATCCTTGTAGCCCCCTTCAGATACTGGAAGCTGCTTTGAGATACTAGGAGTTGCTGCCCCAGGAGGCTGGGAGTTTGTTCTTCACTCAGGACAAGTGCCTGGCCCCTGTGCTCAGCATTTGACCCCCATGGTCACTGGTGTAGGGATGGCCAGGGCTGGTGGTGACATTCACCCTCTTCCCATGGAGGCAAATTATGCTGCAGCACTGCAATACCCAAGGCTGGCCCCATGATAGATAATCAATATGCGCTTGATCAGTCCTGGGGTGCATATAGGGGGCTGGCACTGAACTGGGGCTGTGCTGGGTGAAGGGGGACATGGGCACCCGAAGCTGGGGGCTGCAGGTCCTGCTTACCGTGTCTCCGTGCAGGCTCTGCAGATTGATGATGAGTGGCTCATAGTCCTTCCTGCACCGCGTGATGCTGCTGAGCGCTGTGGCAGCCTGGCACAGCAACTCCTGTTCTGATAGCTGTAAACCAGGGGCAATCATTAGCACCGTGTAGTGCAGTTAAGTCAATGCCACTGACTGTGGTGTCCGTGGCTGGGAGGAGGTTTCGCAGTGATTCCCTAGGCTCTTTCATTATATGGCTGCAATCACAGCCCTGGGGGAGACTTGGTCCCAAAAGGGGGAGCTGGGGTCAGAGACAGGTCCTGGGGGGCAGCTGGCATCACCCCCAGTGACTGCACTTGAGCAGCTCTTGCCCAGTGACTAAAACAAGCACCCCTGCTATGTGGGCTGTGCACCACGGTGATGATGATGCTGGTTATGTCTGTGTTTATTACACCTGCGTTTTCCACCTCTTCAGCATCTTTTACCTTTCGATCCGTGAAGGCGACTTGTGCCACTCGGGTGTCATTGCAGGGGACCTGGGGAGGAGACACAAGGGAAAATCATCAGTAAGAGACTGTCATTAGGAGGCCATCATTACAAGACCATCATTACAAGATCACCATAATGAGACCATCCCTGAGGATTTGTGCCATGTATCGGGAAGAGGTTCCATGTCCCCATCCCTCACTGCAGGACATGGTGTGGATGCACCCTGGGTGCTGCCACCACTGAGATGCATCTTGCATTAAGTTCTCTCAAAGCAGGCTCCTGGGAAGGTGGGACCTGGGTTTGCTTGGGACCTGGGTTTGCTCAGCACTTGCAAGCACTTAAAGGGGAAGGGGCAGGAGGGTGCCTGGGTGCTCAGTGGGTGCTGTGGACCAGAGCAGAGCAGAGACCCTCCGGCAGTTCAAATTGCACCAGGACACCATGTCACTGTCACCCTGATACACTCTGTGTGAGCAGCCTCTTGTACCACCAAGTACCGAATAGTCCAGGCTGAAACCAGTGCCCAAAGCTGGAGGTGGGATGCAGCAGACTGAGCCAGAGGTGGACGCTGGTCCCTGTGGTTGCAGTGCCTTGAGCACCAAGGAACATTACCATTGTCATAGTCAATAATGTTCCTCTGCTCTGTAAGCAAAGCAAAGCCAGGAGGTTCAGCAGCATTTACCTGCACTCTGGAGTTGAGCAGTTGGATGTGGTGGGTGATCTCTGAGAGCTTGAGCTTGGGAGAGGTATTCATCAGTGGTCTGGAAGAAACGAGCTGGAGCAGGGAGAAGACAGCAAGAGCAGCCTTCAGCCAAGGGAGCATCCTGCTGCTGTGTGCTGGGCTGGCCGGGGCCCCTCTGCCTTGCTGCTGGGCACAGCACGGGTTTTATAGAGCGGAGAAGGACCAGCATCTCCATGGGCTGCCAAATATAGGTGTCTTCCTGTGCTGATGGGGCGAGATGGTGGGAAGTGCCCTTGCCCCAAAGAAGGGCATTATGTAATGATGGCAAAGGCTTCTTGCCCTTCACCAGCACTATTTGTGTCAGCAACCATGCAGATCTTAATCACCTAATTGATAGATGGAGAGATACTGGGATGAGAAGTTGAGAACTGCTCTTTGATGTTTGAGGATCTATTTACTATTGAGTGTTTGTAATATGCTGCATGTGGAAAGCCAGAAATGTGCATGACTCAACTGTGCACATAGCATGGGCAAAGCCAAGCCGTGAGCAGATGGATGTGTGCAAAGCTTTCCTTGTCTCCACAATGGAAAAGACAAGCAGTTGGGCAGAAGGACTGACCTTGGGATGTGCATGGCTGGATGTCTGCTGGCCTCCTGCCCTGGATGTCAATGACTTGTAGGGGATGACATGACCCCAGGGTTGAGTTTGGAGCCAGACCAGCCTCGTCATCCAGGTGGGTCTGTGTCTGGTGGCTGTAGCTCAGGGATCGTGCTCAGGTTAGGAACCCAGGGAATGAAGATACTTGCTTTCGCACTCAAATGTGCCCTGCCCTGGGGATTCCACCATCAGGGGGATGCGGGTAGGAGCACCCTGGTGCTGCTTTCCAGAGCACCTCAACCACCTCCTGATCTGGAGGACATCTCACTCCCTTGTCGCTCCTTCTCCTTAGGGGCATGACAGGACCACAGTGCCCTGTGCCACTCGGGTGGGAAAGGGCATCCTGGGTGGTGGCAGCACTTTGGGGAGGGAGCGGAACTGTGCACTGCTCGACCATAGGAGCAGCAGCTCTGGCGAGCTCTGGTCGCCAAAGTCAGACCTGAGAGAAAAGAAAAACCTCAAAACTTTTATCAAGATCCTGAACATCTGCAGAGACAAGAAAAAAAAACCTCTTGCATGTAAAGGAAGAAGCGGCTGAGGGGGTTTTCTGCCGTGTGGGTGTGTGGGTTTAGCTAGGACTTGCTTAGCTCTGTAGCTCATATCCCAGCCTGGGGGGATGACTCCTGCAGCTCCCGGCTTGGTGTGGCGCCTTCCAGCCCCACGCAGGGCTGTGCCCGTGGGCCATAGTGTCCCATGCTGTCTCATTCAGTCCCACGCTGCCCCCTCACCATCCCATGCTGTCTCATTCAGTCCCACGCTGCCCCCTCGCCATCCCATGCTGTCCCATTCAGTCCCACAATGTCCCATCCAGTCCCATGCTGTTCCATGCTACCTCATGCTGTCCCACCCAGTCCCATGCTCTTCCATGTCATCCCATGCTGTCCCACCTATCCCATGCTGTTCCATGTCATCCCATGCTGTTCCACATGTTGAACCATGACAGAGGACATCAGAAAACCAGCAATAACCACCTCATCCTTGAGCAGACGATTATCACCATAGCTGAAGTGTTATTAGTGGGAATTCTGTGGGGGAAAAGTTGACTTTCTAAAATAGCTCATTTCTCCCCCAAATTCCTAAATGCCTTTTCCAAGCACTGCTGCAAGCAGAGGTGATGCTGCTTGGGGCACCCCATGGCTCTGCTCACACCAACTCCCCGCATTGCAAACCGAGCCTTGACTGTTAACCTTGTTTTAACTGTTATTTCTAATTCTCAGTGAAGTCAATGTATTGCACAGCCCCAGGGAGAACTGAACTGCACATTTCTGCACCCAATGCCATGGCTTTTTCCTCTTTGTTTCCTCCTTTCCCAGCAGTGAGCCAAGGTTGGTTGCCCACAAGCACCACACACAAAGGGAAGAGCAATGGGACAGGCTGGAGCCATGGTCATGATAGGATGGCACTGGAGGACATGGATGGAATCAATGGAAAGAAACAGGTATGGCCAATGGCTATAATCAGAGAATGGTTTGGGTTGGAAGGGACCTTAAAGATCATCCAGTTCAACCCCCTGGCATGGGATAGATGATTGCCATAACTCAGGCTTACAGGGGCTGCAGCTCCCTGTGGCAGTGTCCCCTTCTCTTTCCTGGCTCTGTAGGAAAGGGGAACCATGGTCTCTGCTTCCAGATGGGCTGACTTTGTGCCTTCCCATGTACACAGGTGACAGCTCTGCCTCTCCCATTGAGGAGGCAGACAGGAGGAGTGGAAGGTTTCCCACCTGGCTGCATTTGTCCACCCCTGGCACCATGTCCCCCACTTCTCCTGGGTGATTCCCAGTCCACAGCCAACTTTCCTTCTCCCATAGTTCCCTATTGCACTCAGCATGCTTTGTCCTGGCAATGGGAAGCCAAGTTCACCCCTATGGCAGTCCCAGCTGCACTGACCCATAGGTTTTGTGGAGGAAAGAATGGGATCATGGCATTAAGAACCAGTGTCAGAACTCACATGGTGCACTGGATGCTTTAATTGTGGTGGTAAAAACACCTCCAGGTCTCTCCCATCATTTTTGAGGGCCTAATTTTGGACAACCCTCCTCTTTTCTTCTTTCCAGTACTCTTCCAGTTTTGCCTGGTGTGAAATCCTCATGGAGAAGCCACAATACAACATTCAGAAGATGGTGAAGTTAAACACAGCATTTTCTAACATGAAAGAAAACCCCAAATGTGGGTCACTGTAGTGCCTACAGCAACGTGGTATCTCTAGAATCAGTGGCTGACTTTGCAGATGCATGTTTCAGCCCTAGGACATGGAGCCAGCGCTGCAGCGACAGCCATGGGGTTTTGTTCTGCAGAAACCAGATTACAAGAAGTAGGAGGAAGGTGATGGAGGAGAACTGGAAATTGCATCCCATTTCCCGAAGGTGTAAACTTGCAGTAGGCAGACAGTAAGGGCTGGCTCCTGGCAGTGCCTCTGGGGTAGGGGAGTAAACAAACTGTCATAGTGAAATAGATTAGAAGTGATATTTGATGTGACATTTAAATGCTATCAAAGTGAAATGATGAAGCTTTTGGAAGCATCGTCTCTGTTTACTGGTTTGGTTTGTGGTGGTTATTTGCAGATAACTGCATTGGTATCATTAGTTGTAACTTTCAGGGCATGCAAGAGCTGTGCTTGTCTAAAAGGTGGCCTGCAGGAGCAGAACTGGCCCTCACCACTGGAAGCTGCAGACAGGTTGCTCCAGGGAGTAGCAAGTTATGTGTTCTGTAAGTCAGTCTGTTTACTTCAAGCAGATCATAAAGCAGTTTTGGTTGGGAAAAGAAGGTACAAATTCATCTTCCCTGAAGCTTTAAGTACCTGAAGTGCTTTGGGCCATGTTCGTCTTTGCAGCAGGCAGCAAGCAGGCAGCAGTGTTGTGCTGCACAAGTAATAGTGAAAGAAACATCAGCAAATCAGAGTGTTGGTTTTCCATTAACTGTAAATATACATTTAATTTAAATAGTATCAATTCCACTTAGAAATGAGACTGTACAGACAGGGGGGTCCTGAAGCTTCTTTTTGTTCTAGTGAAAGCAGCTGCCAACTTGCTAAGTGCAGATAAACCAAAAATGTGATGTTAGTGAAGAAATCAATGCTGTACTGGCTGGAAGTCACCCAGAGAGGTGCACTGGTGCATGCTGCAGCCCTCCAGATGCTGTAGGTCCCTGGCTCTGAGAGTATTGGCCACAGCTGAGGCTGCATGAAAGGATTTATACCCAACCAACCCTTCCCTGTCAACACTTGTCCATGCAGATGGGTGCTGGGTGCCTCCCTGGCTCTGAAGTCACAGTGCCAGGTTGGACTCCTGGGCCTGCTGCAATTGTACTCAGTGATGCTTCTGTGACGGCATGCAAAGGTATTTTGGTTGGTACTTTTGGCTCTTAAACTGTGGTATATCCAAGCTGTGTCTGCCTGCGGCTGCGGTCTCCTTGTGAAGGTGTGTGCCTGCATTGTACAGTTGTGGCTGTCCCATCTCTGGCAGTGTTCAAGGCCAGGTTGGACACAGGGGCTTGGAGCACCTTGCTCTAGTGGAAGATGTCCCTGCCCATGGCAGGGGATTGGAACTGGGTGAGCTTTAAGGTCCCTTCCAACACAAACCAGGCTGTCATTCTGTGATGCTTTTATGTGGAGAACAGAGCCACTCCTGTGCAGGGGTTTCTCTGCTGGAAATGCAGCCAAACCACAAAGGCAAGTGCAGAGCCAGTTTCTTCACCGCTTTGCCACCTGCACAACGAGTTACCACAATAAATCTGTGCCTTGCTTGCCTTAAAACACCTCTGCTTCGCTCCGCACTACAAACAGTGTTGAACTTTGTGTAGCAGCACCACATAAGGGCAACAACCCTTTCTCCCTGACAGCCTGCTCCTCTTGCCCCCTCACCTTCAGTCCTTTACCTGCAGGACATGGCTGGAGAAGACCAAGCCAGGATACAGGCAGCTGCGGCAGCAGCTGTCACTGTGCACTGAGGCAGGAAGCGTGGTGGCAAAGCAGGGATCCCCCTGACATGGTGCCGGGGGTGGCTGACTTGGCCCATCTGCAGCCGAGCTTCCTGTGGCTCAAACTACTTTATGGAAGGACTGCTAGCCATGGCTTTAACTTGGGGCTGGGGGGAAAAGGCACAGAATTCACAAAAGTTGAGGAGCTGCTTCTGAAGCTGATGCGATTTTCATGAGTTGGGATGTATATGTCATGCTAAAACAAACTGGTAGGGCAGGCAAAATTGAAAATTCAAAGTAATTTTTTTTCCTGTTGATTGTATCTGTAAGAAAATTCCCCTTCAGGAAGTAGTGCTAGAGTCAGTGAAGATTCTTAGTTAAAACTGCATGTGTAATGCATGGTATAGCATTTTCCTCTGCCTTCTCCTCCCCCTCCTCCTGGTCTGGTGTTAATTGCTTTATCAGGGGACTGGTGAAAGAGCGTAATTGCTAGGAAGTCCCATTCATTTGCTTACCTGAGTGGTTTCCCAGTGACAGGGCCACCCTGGTTCTAGTGACTTGCAGTTTCAGAAAATTCAGGTGGAAATCATCCTTAGCTCAAATGCTCAGTTTGTGTCATTACCCTTTAAGGCACTTTTCCCCATGTCCACCTAACTCTCTGGCCACGGAGGCGCTGAAAAACACCAGCTATTGAGATGCAGAATCAGACCTCTGCTGTTGTTAGGTTTTGTCTCTTTTGGTGCAGATACCCAAACCCTTTAGGTGTTAGTGATGGTATCATGAAACTGAGGGGCTCAGCACAGGCGGGTGCTGGGGCTGCCTCTGTCCATGGTGCTTAATGTGTCCAGATTGTGATCCTTAAGACGCAGACACAGATTTATGCAAAAGCTTAGAAGTTTAATAGTTTTAGGTTTTAGCTAAAATTGTTACAAACCCTCAATAACATACAATACGAAGGAACTATATTTTCAGGTGCCTTCATATGACCCCTTACAGAGTCACACAGCCAAGCCAGTCTGCAACATATAATTACTTAAATTCCTAATGAACGTATGAGCCCAGGGAGCTGGCACTGCATTTTATGATCTCAGAGCACTGGTCCACACTCTTCCTTATCCTGTAGAAAGCTTCCACATATTCAGAACGGACCAGAAGTTCAACAAAATCCTCATCGTGAGTTATCACCAGAAGCTGAAAGTTACGCTGTTGGGAGCGGCTTTTTATTATCCTACAAAGAGATATTGTTTAGTATTTATTTAAATCCCATTACTAGTGATTAGTTACTTAGAAGTTAATTAGGGACTAGTGATTAACTACTAGTCCTAGTCTTAGAGGACTTGTAAAAACAGACTCAAAGTATTTAACTACTGACAAAAATATCTAACTATTGATCAAAATGTTTAATCATTGACAATGAATGACATGGACCATCGAGCAACTTTTTTACCCACATAAAAGTCCTTACATTATTTAAGAAACCCTTTTTCCTTTTCAGGTAAAGGAGAGGGAATATAAACCCACTGCTTTGCATGTATATTTGCAGATAGTGATGGAGAGAACACCAGCTTAAACTGCAATTAACTTCTGCCAACTGCGATTAATGTTTAAAGAATACCCATCTTTAATGTTCTCAAGAAGAGATCGCTTACTCCGTTAGGGCATGGGCAAGAGACTCGATGTTTTCTCGATCAAGGTTGGTAGTAGGCTCATCAAGTGCCAATATGCCGCAGTTGAGGCAGAATGTTTCTGCCAGAGCAAGACGGATAATGAGAGAAGCAAGCACCTAAGGGGAAAAAAATGAACACCAAATCAACATCAAGATCTTGCTCTTCAAAGTGTTTGCAGAGGATCTATATGTAACATGCTCTTCTGAATGCCATTACAAACCATGAGTAAAGTTTCCATAACAATGTGCTGATAGTGCATAAAATGTCAATTATACTGAAAAACCACATTAAAACTTCAAGTTTGACTTGAAAGATCTGTTCTGCAAAGTGTGTTGGAAAAAATACCAGAGCAGTCAAATCCTCAAAATTGGAGGATTCCAGCCTGAGGTAATGATGCCACATCACCACCTTGCTCTGTTCAAGCCCCACCATAACACATCAGGGACAGTGGAAATTTGTACCGGTGTCACTAGGTTTGAGTTACTGAACTGACAGTGTCTTAAACCTGAACACAGGAGGATTTACCATCTTACATGCTAGCTTTGTGTTATCATACCTATCACACTGCTACGACATCTCCTGAACTAGTGAAAACTACAGAACCCTCAATGGAAACTGTGCTCTCAAAAATACTTTCCAATGATCACAACTGCTGGCATCACACTTCACGATCAAAGAATTCTCAGAATATAAGCTAAGAAACTGTGAACAAGTTTCACTCTCATTTACATAGGACTCTAACGGAACATCCTAGAGTACCTTAGGAGAGGACACATTTTTTGCCTATAGTGCTGTTTCAGAAGGTTTGGATTTCCCCTAGAATTTGTATGGAATTTTCAAACCCAAGTAAGTACCTACACTCATGTGGGATTTAATTTGACAGCATTTTTCATATTCAAGCAACAATACATTATTCACCTTCCAATGAAACATCCTTTCATGACTCTACTGCTGTATGCACTTAAAGGTATTGTGCATAACTTTGTTTCATTCCTTGATTTCATTTTCTACTACTGCCTCTATTATCTGGTCACGGAAAAGGCCTGGCTCCCAAGAAACAGACTGGGCAAAGAATGGATGGAGAGCAGACTAAGGAAGAAGACTTGGGGGTGATGGTTGATGAAGAGCTTAACACGACCCAGCAGTGAGCATGGTGTGGTATTTGGTGACATGAACCGAAAGGTTATGTTGAGCAGCAGGAGGCAGCAGCATAACTTGGAGAAGAAGAGGCTTTACCACCCTTAGAGGTAGATGCAGTTGTGAAAAGAAGGCCAAGGGCAGCCCTCAGGACATCAAAAATAAAGGAGCAAGTCAACAGACCTAAAGCTATGGGAACCTCAGTGGTAACTAGCAAGAGACAGACTGGGAGGATTTGAACTTGAGGAGAGGGAAGTTGAACTCTCTTCACTCCTGCAAGACTTAGACCGGTCCTCAACTGAAACAACAGATTCTGGCACCCCAAAATAGGGTTCAGAGGTTCAGACTCATATATTGCATAGTCAGTAAAATGCAGACACAGTGAAGGGAAGCTGTACAGAACTGTAAGTTACAGCTACAGCCACTTGTTCTCCAGGGCCACTCAGAACACATTCCTCTCCTGCATTCACCTGCAAGTTTTTACTTCATATTAAAAAGCAAATGCTGTTACCTTCTGCCCAGCACTACATCTTCCTCGCATATCCAGCGCTGTACCTCCCTTTACCATTACCACTCTGTAATTGTAATTTCTTCTTTTATCAGAGGCTGAGACATTCTCATCGGCATCAGAACGAATTTCTATGTACTCAATATCTGAAAAGGGGAAGGAGACAGTTTTTACATTATTAAAAATACCACAGGACACCAGGAGGTGAGAGGTCCAATATGCGGCAACCACAAAAGTTTGATTCAGAACTCCCACCAATAGCTATGTCTTTGAAAAGAGTTTTTCCTAAATTGAAAAACTGAACTTGTGCAGTTCTCTGCCTCAATGAAACTTTACCTTTAGAAAACATGGAAAAGGGAAAATCAACCCTACTTATCCTCTAACTTGCATATGTTTAATAAAAAGGTTATAGTGGTGAACAACAGACGCAGCCTTTAGAATGAAACCAACTGGGTTTAGATCCTGGATATTCCATGTTTTGAAAACTCTCTTCTACCTGCAGTGCTCAGTATCAAAGGGACACCTATGGGCAAAGCTAACACAGTCAGAATCGCACATACCTTGTCCTCTGTAGGTGCTTCGCCAAAGTTCACGGATTATTTTGTTGATTTCTTCCATCTTCATGCTATGAAATGTCATTACTGCTCTAAAATAACAACAGATGCAAACTGTTAAAGGTGTGACCATGGATTGCCAGGGAATGGAAGAGCTTTAAGGAAGGCAGCAGCTCCCTTTCCAATCCCTAAATACTTGTACTAAAAATACAATAAATACGAGTGCAATTTGAATGCAGAAGTACCTAAAGACTAACATACGACTGCATGAATAACTCCGCTCTCACAAACAGCTCAGTCTCAAGAAGCAGCAGAGTCATGAAGACAAAAAGATTTGCAGTCACTCAACAGAGAGCAGCTTTACCTGGCTTTCCAGGAGATTATTTATGTGAGGTATGTTTAAGACTGACACCAGGAAGATAAATATGATGTTAAGGCTTCCAAAACAACAGTACCTCCTTGGTGCAGCCTCCCAACAATGCAAATAACTGGGTCTCCATAGGAAAGGAGAGCGGAGAATTCTTCTTGAGACTATAACTTATAATCACCCAAAGAGACATTCTGACTAGAGCTGCCTTTCTCTTTGGCAGCAAGAGGAACATAGGATGTCACTATCGCCAATTGGCAGTGTTCAAGGCCAGGTTGGACAAAGCCTTGGGTGACTTGGTTTGGTGTGGGGTGTCCCTGCTTATGGCAGGGTTGGAACTGGATGATCTTAAGGTCCTTTCCAACCCTAAATGTTTTATGATTCTAATTTAATTCCCCTGCTTAATGTATCAACATGACTTTAGTTCAATAATAGACAAACTCCTTATGAAAGCATTCAATAAAGGACAGGATGCCACATTCCTAACTTGGCTTTTTAAAGCAAAAAGTACTCTGTGATGAAAATATATGGTGGAAACAAAATATACTTCTGAAATGGACTTTTTCATAGGCTTTTCCTACTTCCCCTATTACAGGAATTATTTCTACCTCTTCTGGGGAATACTGAAGAATCAACTCTAACAGGATCTGTTAAGTCCAAAGAAAGAAGACTGTGTTTTCAAGTGTTTACTTTGTCAAACCCAAGAATGCATTCCTCATCAATATTTAGCATAAACCTCTAAATATTAAGTCAATAAAGATGATCAAGTGATAGCACAGAACACCCAAATTTTCCCAGCTACAGAGACAGCTTTCAATCTCTGGCCATTAGAGTTAACATTTAGTCTCACCGATCTTTGAGATGATTACCAATAAGTGATGCTTATCTATTCTTCTTGAAATTACCAGACTGGTTTCCTGTTTTGCCTTAAATAGGAACAATAGATGATGTGATACCATACAGAAAGATTCTGAATTCTAAAAGGGAAGTTCTTGGAGTGCATTTCCATTTAAACTGAAAGGGAAGAATTGTGCAAGCTTTGAACAATTTAGATCTTCACAAAACACATTATGGTTTAGCTTACATTTTAATTCTATGTTTAATTTTATCTAACCATTAAAACTGCTTAAAACAGGACTCCTCTAGACCATCTTTTCAACTTGGCAAGTTCTCATCTGCTTAGTTTCTCATCATGCTGTATGCTCAACCACACTACTGCTCTTCCATGCTTCTCTTTCCGGACCCTTTTTAATACAGGAGACCAAAATCCCATACTCTGTTCAAGACAAGGGTGTGCTGGGAATTCATGCAGTGCCCAAATGCTTCTTTCTTTTTTTTCCTCTTTTTTGTTCCTAATATTTAGTTCATCTTTCTGTCATTGAGGACCAGTTTTGTATTTCCTAAAACGTATCCACTGACTCCAAGATCCTTCCCCATCGCCCACCAAGCTGCAGCACCTCACTGCAGTACCTCACTGCAGTTCCACTGTAATTGAACATTCAGGGGGTTTTAGGGAGCTGAATCTTTTACTTTGTATATGTTTACAACTGATGAGATGCTATTTTTGGCCACTCAGCCCAAGACTTGAAAACCAGCTTCCAGAGGAAGCAGAAACAATCACAAAGTTGACTACACTTTCCACCAAATGCAAGACCTGCTGCTTTTGATCTTGCCTTCTCTAATATAAGCACAAAACCACCCACAGTGGAAAGAGGGAAAAGTCACCTCTATATTGTCATATTCTTTCATACAAACATTTACCTCAGAAGATCACGGGGAACAAAAAAATCTACCTGGTGTATCTTATTTGTGTTAAGATACAACCAGAAGATGCTAAAATATACTGCTATAGAAATGGAAGAGTATGAGAGACTATGCAAGAAAGACATGGGTTAATAATAAAGGATTTAAACGCAGACTGCACCTTGCCGTAACTCATACTGTGGAGTATTTTGAGATAACATGTGAGACAGACTTCCAAGAACACATTCTCCCCATTAGCCATCACAAATCCTGTAATACTTTATTTTCCTCACAACCAAAACCCACCAAAAGCAAAGGCAGAAAGGAAAAGCACCAGCAATTCTGGGAGACATAAAAACATCCTTAAAATGCCTTCAAAAAGCTACAGAGAAATAGGGACAGAGGAATAGCCTCTGGCTCCACTGCCTCTTCCATGTGTCCTCATATGAAAACTGAAGCTGAATGTGCTTGTTGTCTGGATGCTCTCTAACCATCTCTTAAATATGAATCCTAACACATACAGCCATAACTCAAAATAGGTCCTTCAGAGAGCTGAGAATAAATTCGTAATGATCACTAGACTTATCTACGACTCTATTAAACTCCAATTATTAACAACGCATTCACTGTATGTACATTAGATACATTAACTTACAAATTTCCTACATCCTACCAATCCTGTGCAGTTTGTAGCCTATTTTCATTAATTCGCTTTAAAAGCTGTACCCTGTTAATATTTAAATGCCAGATTTTATAAAAAGAAATGATTAAATGTCTTCAAGACTTTTATCAATTTCCTGTTTCTAAGTTACCCCTGGAAGTCTGAAACTGAAGCTGCTTTCAGCTCAAGGTTATCATTAGTAATAAAGATTAAAACATTGAAGAATCACCCTCAGATGACAACACTTACTTATCAAGAGCCTTGTAATAAAGGTCCAGGTCTTTGTTCACTAGCTCTGTTGTTCTCATGACAATCATCATGTCCCTGTATTTTTCCTCTGCATCTTTGAATTGCGGCTCTCGAAGTTCCTTTTTAAACCGGACAATCTCTTCCTCAAATCCACGTTGTCGACCAAGGGCAACATGATGGTTTCTTTTCAGAGATTCGATTTTCTCCTCCAGATGTTTCTGTTCGCTGTGAAACCATAACTGACACATAAGTCTTTTGTACTGAGTGTTTCACAATTTATCAGTCAGGGTTCTAATTTGGAGTTGATGCAGGTGGCTCATTTTATTGTATCTATAAAGTCTGTAACAGTTAAAATTATAGTACTAATGTCACTGAAATAAAGGCATTATTGAAATAAAAGCATTTTTAACTTTGGGAAGAACATATTCAAATAACTATTGTGAGTGGGAGAAGGAAGTTATGACGTTTGGATGCCAAGGTGCTGTATGTAGAAACATACAAGTAATTCATTTCAGAGCTGGAAGTAAATTAGGATGCTCAGCAAAATAAGATGAATTGAGTAACCCCTAGAAAGCTAAATAAATAGTTCACATGTAAGCACCAGCACAGGCCTAATTCCTTTTCAAAAGTGTTTATTATCAAAGCAATTAGTATTAAAATACTGAAGTAAATACAAGATTTTCTGCTGAGACCTACATAAGCAGACTGTAAATGACAACTAAATATTCTGATCCAGAGACATGAGTTATTTTTATATGTGGCTTTAGCAATGGAATTCATTAAAAAGATGGATTAGATTGGAACAGGTATGGACACATGTGCATTTATGTGTATTGCTAGCCAGAAGCACTATGTAGTTCACTGACTCATTTATGTTGTCATCATGGGGATATTACACAAATGTGAATTTGAAGGAGGAAATGGTCTACATGAATGGGGAGAGAAGAGGACCAGGAAACCCACAAAAAACACAGTGAATATCACATTCAGACACACAGTGAATTCTTGGGCAGAACATGCCTTGCTCTTTTGAAGACGCTTACTTTTTCATTTCCGGGACTTTCATTTCTCCCATCTCCCTCACAAGTTGTTTTATATTGTCTTCAACATCTTTGAGCTCTTCGTTACGTTTCCTCAAAGTAAGATTATCCTGCAGCCACCTTTCCTGTATCTGTCTCCACAGAAAGCAAGAAGTTGTATAATGCTTCAGTATATTGATTCTCAATTACACAGTATGAGCTCTGCACAACTCTAAAGCGTGCTGCAAGCATAGAATAATGGGTGACAACAAAAATCAGAGTGAGAACTCATCTTGTGCTGGAAATAGGGTATAATGGAAACTAGCAGTATTATTTCATATTTCAATCTGAAATAACAGTATTTATTGTCACAGGTGAACAGATTTACTGTCACAGAGTGATCCTCTGTGTGACTATTATTCAATGATTTCAAATGGGCAGTACTTTAGTCCCCCATGTCAGTTCTGTTAAGTTAGACAGTAAGAGGTGGGGTACAATGGGGAGAGACAGTTTTCCTATAAAGAATATAAACAGCATTTGAAATACATACACAAGAACTTCAAGTACATGACAAAACCTGGAGGAAGTAGCAGCTTGTGGTACCTGCAGTTTGGTACCTCACTTCAGAGGACAGGTATCCTCCACATAAAGGTTTTTAAAATGCATCTACTGTTGTATATATAAATCTCAAGCCTTTTCCCAGCCTAATGCACACAGAGCAGCTATTCTGACTAACACGTGATTAAGTAAATCAAGAGACGACAAACTTGCCACCACCATGGACCTAGGCAGACTTAAACCAAACCCAGAAATCAGTTTAAACTATGCAAAAATACATTTACTCTAAACCAACACATCTACCTTTTGGGTGTCAATATCCTGTCGAATCGTTTCCATCTCTTTACTTATCTTTTCCTTCTGTTTCTCACAGTGAGCTAACTGAGAATTCACTTCATTAAGTTCAGACTCCTTTTGCTAAAGAAATAAAACAGCAGACAGTTTAAACTCAGAAGTATTTCTGATATCAACCCTTCATTGAGTGGGGTTTAGGTTACCTTTTTATAGTCATCTCTTCCTTTTTGAATATAGTTTTCAATTTCCTTCACGTACTTGTTGATATCTTTAACTTTCTCATTTATGCCATTCATCTGCAGGGAAAAGATTTCAAATGAAATACAGTCTTTTGTTCAAGAACTGATACCCCCTGTATCAAATATTAGATACTCGATAACACTACTGTCAAAACACAATTCCTTATCATAATTTCCTTTAATTTACTTATAAAAATTTCAGCTTCTGAAACCCAGATGCTCCTTATCACCACGCAAACGTCTTCCAAAACAAATGGTAAATCATTCATTTGAGCTTATACAAGAGCCACTCCACCTAGGGAAAACGTGTCTGTCTCTTAGCAAGGACGGGTTAGCGTCATACTTCCTATTCCTCTTAGACCTATTAGGAAGGGCTTTTAAATGGCACTGGTCACTAAATATTGGCAAATGTCCCTTTGACAAGACAGCCAAAGATTAATTACAATTGAGTTCATCTCCTGACCTATTTATGCTCCTTTTCTTCCCCAAAAGCTCCACCAATCTAAAGCACTCCCTAAAGTCACTGTTTCCTAAAAGCAAACTCGTTATCACAGCTTCCATCCATGCCTGAAAACCAACGTATAACCTTATTTTCTAGTTAAGCCAAGAGCAAACAAACCTTATCCTGTGTTTCTTTATTACTTGTAGTCCTTTTATTAACTAGATCCTCCTTCTCCTGCTGCAGCTTTTCTAAAGTTGTATCCAAAGGAAGTACCTGTTCTTTTGCTTCCTGCAAAGCAGTTGGAGAAAATCCTTTTTATTCTCTCATTCCATTAAAGATCCATAATTTTTCCAAGCGGTAAAAAAGTCATGTGGTTACTGAGCTCTTTTTGTGTGTTTTACAATACATATGAAAATACATATCAATAAATTCTGGACATTCCCAAAGATACGCAAGAGCAGCACCTTAAAAATACATCCCGTTTTCTAGGATTGCAATGTTAAATGCAACAGGATTCTAAGTTTTCTAAGAGAACACCACCACTAAGGATTACATGATGAGTATTTCCTACCTCAATCTCTCTGCGTAAGGCCTGAACCTCAGTGCTTAATTCCACTGTTTGCTCCTCCAGCTGGTGACGACGCTGCATGCTGCTGGAAATCTGAAGCTTCTCTGCTTTAAGCTCATTAATGGTGCTCTTCAGCTGCTGGATCTGATTTTGTTGGTCTTGCTTCAGCTTCTGGTTTAGCTCAATTTTACCAGTAACTGCAGATGAAAACAAACACTGAGCGAACCAATCTGTTATTACAAACATGATCTTCCTCATCAAAAGTCGAGTCTAGATTAAGCAAAAGCAATCCTTAAACTAAAATGTTAATGGCAGGAAGCTTGGAACGTTCTTTTCAATGCAAAAATAAAACACCAGTCTTGTAGGACCTACCTGTATCCCACAAGTGCTTTTTCTCTTGTTTTTCTTGGCTTACTTGTAGAACAGTTCTATTTAAATCGACCCCTAGCAGCTTAGCCTCCTGCTGAGCAATTTTACGGTCAACATCTCTAATATCAGTCTGAAAGTATGAGGAAAAGCACTATTACTATTGTAGTAGTGTTTAACAATGTATTTTTCATCTCTGGCACATAACAACATGATTGGGGCGGGAGGCACAGCATTCACATTTATCCCTGCTGCTGCAGCAATATTGCATCATTATCAGGAAGGTTCTGTTAGCCACAGGCTGCTGGAATCTGGGATTCCTATTTGTGAGAGGAAAACAGCCAGTGTGGATGGACAGGCTTTAGATACCCCATGTCCACCTCAGAACAGATGTCCATCCCTGTGACAGAAGACCCACTGGAGCCTCAGGAGCTGCTGCCACTCATGAAGTGCTCTAGGTCCTTTGTCTGGCTCCAGGCTGTCTCGTGGTTCTTCAAGCTAAGTTTTTGTGTTGGTAATAAAGGCATGAAGACTGTCAGAATAATAACAATGTAGGATTATCCATTTCCCTTCACCATATGGCACGGAATGAGAAAGATATGATAAGATTTCAGAAAGTACATAGAGTAAAAGCTGAGAATTACACTGAACTATAACGACTGCGAGGACTGAAATACACTTTGGTGTACTTCCAGTCATGCTCCAGCTCTGGATTATGCCTTTCTTCCCAGTTATTATAGCACAGAATTGAATCAAAACTCAAAGGACTCTTGTGGTCCTCAGAAGAAAAAAATCACTGCATAAAGCTTGAAGCTTTATTAGCACCAAGCTCACCTCTCCTATGCTGTCTTTGAAAGTATTTTTACTTTGCTTCAGAAGTGTTAAGACCTCCAGGTTTTGTCATATTATTGAATAACTACATTAATGAATATCATTTCATACATTAAAAGAAATTACCAAACATACCTGGTACCTTTCCATTAGAGTTATATCCTGTAAACGTGCCTTGGCACCTTCCTCCTCAGACAAAGCTGTCTGCAAGAGTGATTCCTGTTCTTCTATCTCACCCTTCAGGCCTGTCAAATCCCTGTTCGCATTCTGTATCTTGTTCTTCAGGTCTGGTATGTCCCTCGCTTGGAGTTCAACCACAGTTTGCCTTGGACAAAACACAAATCCATCAGATTTCCTTTGTCAAAACAGCAGCATAAGTTCAAGACACTCAAGATCATAAAGTCTGTGATAGGATCTAATAGTGGAAGACTAAATTTGGCCAATATAATTCCCTTAACCTTGCCCATATTTGATGAAGCTGATGTTATACACCCAGCTAAGGTAACACATCCCTTGTTTTGGGTAAGTGAGGTGAAACAAGCAAACAAAATCTTTTGTTTTTTAACTTAACTGCAGCAAGGGCTCAAGAGAGGGATGAAATCCCCTGTGCAAGGGTGCCCTCTTGTGAAGGAAAGGATTTCTTGAGGCTCGAGCATCCCCACCTCCAGGCAGGAAACCTCCAAACTCTGCCCTTACTCTGAATGCTGTTCGTATGCTAAGAGAAGAGAAAACCAGGACTCCAACCAGAACTCTTTAGGCCAAGTGCTATTTGTCGATGCTTTGGAGCCTGTCAGTATTTTCATAGCTTTAAAAATACAGACTAATTCAGCCTAGAAACTGGGAAATATCACAGGCACCTTTCCTGCACTTGTCTACACTTTGTGTTACCTTGCGTGTTCAAAACACCCCCCCACAAAACCACCCAAACATCCAAACCCAACCTAAAAAGGTTAAGTAACTACAATAACAGAATTCACTCCAATCTATGGATTGTCTGTATCAGAGGCAGAGATTCATTCCCAAATAATGGAGCTGCAGCTGACTGAACCTCAAGGAAACATAAATGGCATTTATGTTTTAATGGTGTTAGGGAAATCCACTATAAAATCCAGGGATGCCTTTATAAAACAGGATAGTTCATATAAAACTGCCAGCAATAAAAACTACTGTTAAAGGAGATATGAATCATGATATTATTCAAGAGTGTTTAATACAGGTTCAGCTCCCATTCTGGCCTCTACAAACTCCCATTTCAGGTTTGTTAAGACACATATTTAAGGTGACGTGGTATAAAAAACATTTCAGTAATGAAACCAGTCTGTCCATTTCAAATTACAAGGATAAGTAACAAGGAGGGGAACTGTACCTCTATAGGATGCTGGGGAGGGGCTCTTTATTAGGGACCGTAGTGACAGGACAAGGGGTAACGGGTTCAAACTTAAACAGGGGAGGTTTGGATTGGATATAAGGAAGAAATTCTTTCCTGTGAGGGTGCTGAGGCACTGGAATGGGTTGCACAGGGAAGCTGTGAGTGCTCCATCCCTGGCAGTGCTCAAGGCCAGGTTGGATGAAGCCTTGGGTGACATGGTTTAGTGTGAGATGTCCCTGCTTATGGCAGGGGGGTTGGAACTGAATGATCTTAAGGTCCTTTCCAACCCTAACTATTTTATGATTCTATGTTTCTATGAAATAATCAGTAAAAACTTCTCTATCCAACTCTCATGAGAAGCCCCAAACGACCAGAAATATCAGGAATATAAAACAGTTTAACATTAAAGTCCAAACGAGTGGAGAACACATGCTAGGAAGATACTTAACAACTGAGAGTTTCTGGTGAATTAACAAGCACTACAATCAATCCTCCTCGATGTCTGCATTACCTTTAATAATAAAACCCAAGGATTTGAAAGAAAACAGCTTGCACCAATCCGGGGTGCTAAGGACTTTACCTCAGTGGTTTCAGACTCATCATTTCATCGCGTTTCTTCTCTTTTCTTCTAAGCTCAGACTCTGTTGACTTGAGTTTGTCTGGAGCAAGCCGCAGCTTAGACTGCAGATCACTGATGACATCTTGCAGCTCGGCCTCTGTTTCAAACCCTCTCTGGCAAACTGGACAACACGACTGGTTCTCCTCTGTCAGCTGCGTGATGAACTGGGAATAAACAGCTGTGGCTCCCGCAAGCACAGCTAGGTTAAGAAGAAAAGGCTTTATGTTGACTAAACAGGGCATAATCAGATTCAATCTGTACTTACCATAAAAAAGGACAACATTATAACCCATAAATCACACAGCTAGGGAACTGTAATGGCTCTAAGAGACCTGGTTGGAATTCACTGCTGCCCCTGCTTTCAGCAGGCTGTCCTGAATCACCTCAAGTCCTTGTCAACCTGAATTCTTCTGTGAGCGTTTTATTAAACCATGCTCATCCCTCTGTAATCAACAGCGGAAGTGATTTGGAAAAAAACCAGTAAGACACAGTAAAACTCTTTCTCCAGTCAGTTTCTGTGCCTACAGTTTGCCCTACACAAGCAACAGGTCATCTCAGCATCCATGGCTTACACTTAAAACAAGCTTTAGAAAAGGAAGTAGCAATATACGGAGGTACCTCGTTGTTTTGAGCTCTTCTCAATTTCATCCTGAAGCTTGTTCAGATCACTGTCGAAGTCTTGGCTTCCACACACATCAAAGAGTTTTGCTTCATGAAGGGACAACTGCTCTTCTTTGTTTCGCAGCTCACTGCTGGCATAAGTTCTGTGATACTCTACTGACGCCAGTCGCTTGCTGAAACATCAATCAATGCACAAATGCTCCTGTTACAAAACCCCACAGATTTCAAACTGCTTAAGTCAAAGCAAAGACTTGGGAAGTTGATCTGAAATTGATACTACAGAGCTGTTCACGAGTTCTTTAGTGACTTTTCAGGGAATCCATAGCATCAATGTTTTATTGATCGAAGTACAGCATAAAATGCTTCATTTTAATTCTCTTTTGTTTCATTGCTGCTTACTGATGAGAAGCTCATTTCTAGCAATAATGCTGTACAAAACTTTACAGAGTAATACAATAGAAACTTTTTTGCCCCCTACAACAATTACTGCATATGAGATACTACTGAACCTCTTAAGCAAAGAATGCTAGCACCCTTCTACGCATGTTCCACACTTCTGAATCATGCAATGTTCTTGTACTTAAAATCCTGGGGGTTTGTTTTGTGGAAGTGTCATGTGCACCATTACACACTGTGGTGATCTCACCTATTCTTTCTAACAAACTCCTCTATATAATCAAATGAAATAAGGACAACGTAATCACACATGAATTTGTCATACAGTCACCAAGTACTGTGACTCATAAGAAGGCAGATCAGCAGTCTCCACTATCTGCTTTTAGTGCTGCCTCTGACATGCTGCAAATGTTGTGATCTATTAGCTAGCACAAACCATAGCAGCCCGACACTGCACAAATTCTACAGGATGCTTTCTTTGATTTCTGCAGATAGCTGAATAAGCAATCATAAAGTAACAAGTACATTAAGCATACTAAGCTTCCCAACATTTAAATTTGTATAAATACTTACAGGTCATAATCAATTAAACTAATACGTACTTAAGGCTGGCAAGATTATCCCTTGTTTGATTAATCTTCCTATTTTTATTATGAAGCCAGTCTTCAAGTTGGTTTTTATTTGGAAAGTATCCCAGCAGTGATGTCAGTTCATCAGAATGTCTTGCTTTTACTTTTCTGATCTGCTCTTCTTTGTCTGCCTGGGGAAATGAAGCATTTTGAGTTAATTTTTTCATTATCTTCAAGCTCATGTCACTCAATGTGTTCATGCAGTTAATGGCTTCTCTGCAGTCAGACAGAAGCTTTGTGTATGATTGTTGATAAACACCTGAAAAACACATAAATCTTGAGGCCCTATATTCATTTTATGTCCCTGTCTCATGAGATCATGATAGAAAAATTACTTTGTCTTTCTTCAGCATCTCCATTTGGGTAATTGTTGTCGTATGTAGATTCAATTGTTCCATCTCTTGATCCAGCTTCCTAAGAGCTTTGTCCAGGTTTATTTTCTCATTCTGCAAAGTCCTTACTTCCAGCTCCAGTTTTTCCACATTGCTGCTTCTCTCAGTGTTCTCCAGCTCCTTTTCCTAAACAAAAGCCCAGAAGACTTACACAGTCAATAAAGTCCTAACTAAAGGTAACAGAAGAGACCTCTCAAGCTGCCTGGCAGCAGTGTCACTTGCTGTTACAGGAATGACACAAGATTTGTACAGAATAGATGAAAAAGGACAAAGGCTGTGATGTTGGTATATTTTTCTGGCCCAATAATCTAAGACTGACTGATTTTATGATATTGCCCAGTTGTGGCTATTACCCTACTTATACCAAGTAGCATCACTATATCCTATGCACGCAGTATAGAAAATGAAGTAGTGAACAGTTTCCTGTCCCAGACAGCACACCATCTAAACAGGCAAAGCATAAGAGAGGGGATTAAAAGAGCAAGAATGCAGCAGATGGAGCAAATATCAAGAGGTTTTTGATTGTTTTAATGATAAAGCCAAAAGGTTTTACTTCAAACTCCTATAAAAGCTTCAGAAAGATGAACTTACTGTCCTGGCAATCTCCTGCTCCAGCTCCAGAATTCTGTCTGAAAACCCCTCCAACTGCTGCAATTCGTATTTCACATTCTTCAGCTCAAGTTGTTTCTTATCTTTAATACCTGATTTCAGGTCAATGGTTTTTTCTAATCCAGTTTTCTGGTCTCTTTTTTCATCTATCTCCTTCTGTTTCATCGCCTCTTCTCGTGTAAATTCTCTCTGAAAGAAGTCAGCAACAATATACTCATTTTTTCACAGGGAAACACCATTTAGACACATGTCTTCACACAAGCTTGTGAATAGCCACAACTGTAATACAAGACATTGAAATACGCAGATACCTAGAACTTGTCAGAGATTTTCTGCTGAAATGTCTCCATAGGAAGATGCAGATGCATCACAGTGGAGCGTTCTGTGAGAGCAACTTCCATCCTGAAGATGACTTCAACAAAAAGTTGCTTGTTTT
The DNA here is from genome assembly GCA_002631895.1 of Agapornis roseicollis. Classification (NCBI taxonomy): domain Eukaryota; kingdom Metazoa; phylum Chordata; class Aves; order Psittaciformes; family Psittacidae; genus Agapornis; species Agapornis roseicollis. Next base: position 423,073 of record NDXB01006599.1, on the reverse strand, counting down.
TAAACCAGCTGCCCACTGTAATCCATCCTCAGGCTTTTTAGCTTGTCAGCGATCCACGTGCCTGGCAGGGCTGCTAAGGAAAACCTATCTGAAGAACTGCCACCAGGTCACTTGATGACCACACTGAGTTCCAAAACTCATTTCCAAGGAAAGATTCAGGCAACCCATAACAAAGAATTCTAGAAGGAAAACCAGCTTCATTTCCCTCCAACATTTTTCCTCCCAGCACCATGAAGGCACCTATGGAGCAATATCACACTGCTAACCAATACTAACTCCACTACTAAACCAACTTTTGTTCTCACCATCAAATGCTGTGCAGCTTCGGTATCTCTTCTCTGCCTCTCCTTCAACAACGTGTGAAAACTGGTAATGTGCCATTCATTAAAAGGGGTCTGCTCAAACCCATCTAATTCTAGCTGTGCTGCCAAGGTCTGGATTAATGAATCCCTCATGGAGATGTGTTCTTGGTGACGATCTGCTTCCAGCTGAAGACGACCTTCACAAGACAACATGACACAAATGCTCAAATATTGAGGCAGAAAAGATACACTGAGGATTTAAAGTCAGTTGTGACTCATTTTCTGTAAGCTTTTGAAACTGAAGTATGCTTTAAACACCACAAAAAGGTTAGAGATGAAGTCTAAAATACCTCGTTCAATAAGGAGCTCTGATTTCTCACTGTTAAACCTCTGGCACTCTTTAGTGGCTCGATCTAATTCCCGCTTACAGTCCAATAGTCTCTTCTCCTTCTCCTTCACTGTTTTCTGGTGGCTCTGGTACATATCCCTTAGTTGTTCATCTGTTCCTTGAAACACCTGTAAAACAAACACAAAAAGCTGACTTGATTCTGTATTAACTACATTTATATGCCAATTATTGATGTTTTAGAAAACGTATTGTTTTTACCATAACTCAGTTCAAGAAATAAGAAATAAATACCTCCCATCCAGAAGTTCCATATGAAGACATATACTGGGAAAACCTGAATGTGAATTTCCCTTCCTGACAAGCCAGACGACAGAGGAAGGAAAAGTTACAAAAAGCTATTTAACCCAAATGACACAGACACTAATACAGCTTTACTGAGCCATATTTGCAGTACCTGCTAATACCAAGTGAGTTACATGGGCTATGGAAATACTGTTCACCAACATCTGATGCATAACAGAACATACACTTAGAGTGAGGCATCCGGGTTGGAACTAGGTCATCTTAAGTTCCTTTCCAGCCTAAACCATTCTATGATTCTACTTAGTTCACTGGGCAGCAAAAGACAGACTGATTGTACAGCAGAAGGGATGACAGCATGGAATTTAAGAGGCAACCTTCTCCATCTTCTGTTGCAAATCCTGATTATCCTTCTCCATCTGCCGCCTCCTGCTCTCCAGGGCCTTGATGTCGTTGTCTATGCTTATGACCTTGGTGAGATTCTGTTCAACTGTTGCCAGAGAACTCTGCAAAGGGAAGAATGCTGCAATTAAAACATCTCACAGCTGATGAATCGCACAGTCTACTGTTCTACACAGCAGTCTATATGAGAAACTTTCACCTTATGACATATTTTTAAGAGCAGGGGATTTAAGTTTTAGTTTAGTTTTCATTTTAGTTAAAGGCTATCATGGTTTTAGTTACTAGCTAAATCTGCAGAAGAGATTTTAAAATAAGCTATAAAACCCCAATGCTTCTACAGGAATTTCCCAAAGGATGCTCTTAAACCTCCATTGACTGTTTACAGACTAGACTAGCATCTACCAGGGTTATTGAGGTATGCTCCATTCTGCCTCAGAGCAAAGGATTAGGCAATACAACGTAAAAGACTAAGATCTCAATCAAGAAATTCATTGAGCTTTCCCACTTCTCTGTGTTCTTTAGTACTTATGAACTGCTTTGTATCAAAGTCTTAACATAATCATCATGCAAACTACCTTGAGAGGATCAAGCTGACTCTCAATGGCTTTCACGTTCTCCTTAGAAGCAGCCAGCTGAGCCTCTCTGTTGCTCAGATGATCCCGGATTTCCTGTGCTTTCTCTTTATTCTGTTTCAGGTATTTCAGCTCTGTCTGACACTCCTTTACTTTCAAGCTTTGTTTCTGCCGGACCTGACGGAGAGTTTCGAGTGCTTTAATATACCTGTAAAACAGACAGCATCTCAGATCCTATGGGCCGTACAGTAACAGTGTACAAACCACCACCTTAGGCATCTTCATCAACAGCTACATTATTAGGGAAGACAATTTCTTATTTAGGTGTTACTTAGTTACAGTAAAGAGAAAAACCTTGTTGCTGAGAAGATCTCATCAAACTTCTGCTTCAGGGCCTTCCCTTCACTTAATGGCCAGTTGGATTCTTCTTGGTGGCAGAAAATGACATTGTTGATCACTGATTTGGAAACACCAAGGGCGCTGATCATCTCTCGATCGATTTCAGCACACTTGGAGCTCAGACTGACCTTCTCACCGTGCCTATTTAGCACAGGTAAAGAAAACCCCCAAAGCAGTTACTAGCAAGTTCTTGTAAAAGCAGTAAAGTGCATTTTAAGCAGTGTAATCTCATTTAAATGTACTGATTAAAAAACTTAACAAGCTACCATTTTTAAGCATGTAATTACCATTTTCAGCCCATGCATTTAACACTGTTGGAGTCTGTACCCAAGGCTATCATTACACATTTTATAGCTATGCAGAACCACCAGAGGGAATAAAAAAGACCTTGAAAGCAGTGAACACACTTGTCAAATAGTGGAGTGCAGAGTTAAATGTGGGCCCACAATGATCTGAAACTGAAAACGGTGCTGAAGGAAGCAACGCGTACATATTGCACACAATGCTGCCTTCAAGCTGGATCATTATTAATAATGATCATTATTAATATAATTTTCAAAGAAATGCAAGTGGGCAGATAAGTATTTCCCAAAGTAGTGGCTATCAAATGGAGGAATTTCTTAATCAACTAATAAAGGGATATAACTACATCTAAGAGCACTGGTGGCTACTTCAATGAATACATTCTTAAGTTTTCTCTTCTCTTCTCTTATACATAAAAATACACAAACCCCAAACTGATCTCCATGCCAAAGTAAGGAAGCAAACCTTGACAACTTACTTTGTTCTAGTAATGACAGACTCAAGGGTTTTAAATTCTGATTTCTTGCCTTTCTGGGAACAAATCATGGATCGCTGGACAGCTATGAACTCTCCATTTACATCTCGAAACTGCAATCGAATCTGAGCTCGAACATCTGTTTCATTGGCAACCTTCAGTAGAAACAAAATACTGAGTAAGGGGAATTCTTCTCAATGTCCACATGCAAATGGACATTCCAGCTGTGGATAATGTTCTGATGTTCCCCGCTCCCTGTTTTCCCTGAAGCAACAGTCAGCTCATGTCTGCTTAGAACCTCAGCATCCCTGTTTCCATCACAAACCTGAGTGCAGGGAAGTATTTTACTTAGGAATATACACACATTCAATCTAATCACTGTGACTTTTACCTTTGGATCATGAACAAATGAGCTTCCTTTGGTGCCAGGAGGAAAATCTCCAGTGCATATGTATTTAAGACATTCAATGATAGTCTGTGAAAACAGAAATAAGTATATAGTTATAATGGCAATTTAGAGTGAACAAGATGGACTGCAGGCAAAACCACCCAAATATTTACAAATGGGTTAAATACGCAAGGAGAGAGAAATAGGAAACAACATTCTATTTCTTGAGTATCATGAGAATACAGTCCTTTGCAAACTTGGTTTTAACCAGGATCTGGGTTAATTCCTTATGAAACTATCAACCGGTGTCTGCAAAACCCAGGCACGAAAGCGAATCTCTAATAATGCTAAACACAGCATTCCCAGTAAACAGACAGATTTTTGCAGTTTCATTAATAACTTTCTGTAGAGATTGTTATTTTGAGACCTTTTAGACCTATTTACAGTTCAAACTCATACATATGCCAAGCCTTACCGTTTTCCCTGCACCATTTGGTCCCACTAAAATAGTTAATGGATTAAAAAAGCTGATAATTTGTTTGTCCTTATCCTCCACACCAAAACTCCTCACTCCAAGGATACTCATTTTCTCAATCCGTGACATTTTTAGGGCACTTCCTCTCCTCCTGGGTGAACGCTAGAAATCCTGCAAAACAAAACCTTGTGAGAAGTGCAGAAGGCAAAAATCACAGCGCCTCACTGAAAGCGGACAAAGCATCTATGCAAGCATGAAATACTATGGCTGTCTTTAAAATCACAGCTAAGACTCTTCAGTAATGGCTCAAGTAACAGAACAGAGAAGGCCAAACTCCTGTTTTTTAACCACAGAAGTTGTGGTTGCCCCATCCCTGGCAGTGCTCAAGGCCAGGTTGGACACAGGGGCTCGGAGCAAGCTGCTCCAGGGGAAGGGGTCCCTGCCCATGGCAGGGAGTTGGGACTGGATGAGCTTTAAGGTCCCTTCAACCCAAACCAGACTGTGATTCTGTGATTTGTTTTAACCCGGGAAGCTAAACAACTCCAAGTTATGAGCAGTGTCACGCTATTTATCACCAAATCAGCAACAGTGGCCAAAAATAAGCCTTTACTCCACATCACAAAAGCCTCACCCATGCTTTCAGAATGCCCCAAATACAATACAGGCTCCAGTATTTATTCTCTTTAAAACTCCACTGCAGCACCGCAACGCCGCGAGAGCTTCACTACAGCCGCTGTCCCCCACAGGGCAGCATTCCAACTCCCGTGGGACACGCAGATTACCTCTGTCCCAACACGGAGAAGGGGGATAAGATAAAGAGCAGGAGATAGCGCAGCCACCGCTGGACGGGCGGGTACGACCCGCGGGTGGGGGGAGCTGATGGAGCCAACTCCACCCTAAAGCCGCCCCTGACCACACGTCCATTCCAAGCCCGCCTTCACGCGGATTGCGATGCGCTCCCAAAGGCCGAAGGAGCGCGACTCGGCGCCCACGCTGCGCCCCGACGGCTCCCCCCCATCCTGCCCCGAGCCCTCGCCGGGCCACGGCTACGGTCGGAGGCACCGGGAGGAAACGGGCATTTCCTGGAGCCTGCGGCGAGCAGAGGCGGCAGCGGGGTTTCCCCGCCCGGGGGGGCAAAGGGACGTTCCCCAGGGAGCGGCGATGGCACCGCCGCGGCGGGAGCGGACTTCCCCCCCCTCCCCGAACCCTTCAATACTCCCCTATGGCCCCCAACCCGATCACCTCCGCTCCCCGCCGCCGTCCCGCGCTCCCCAGCAGCCACCGCGGCCGCCGCCGCTCCGCCCCGGCTCGGGACCGCCCCTCGCTGCGGCTGCTGCGGCCGCGCTCCCAGGCCCGGTCGGTTTCGGTTCTCCGTGGAACTCGCGCGGCGAGCGGAGAGCGAGGAAGGATGGGGAAACCTCGCTCCTGCTCGGCCCTTCTGCGCCTACAGTCACAGCGCGGATCGGGTTGAAGGTGATACAGGGGTAACCAATGTACAGGGGGGTGGTACAGAGAGATTATACAAGGGGGTTAGAGAAATTCGCTTGCTTAAACAAAAGTCTTGTCTGTTATAAATACCTATCATGCCTACTATTGATGAGGGGAGAAGCAGACACCGACCAGCCCCTGAGGGCATGCGTGAAAATTGAAAGGTGAAAACTTTAAGAAGAGGAAGACTCACTTACTTCGAGACGCCTGCCCATGACCAGAAGGGGCACTGCACAGGCGCACAGGACCTTCTAGTTCATTATAATACGAAGCAGGGAAAGATAATGAATATGTATAGGTGTTTCTCGTAACCGTACGAATATGTGTAACTTTAGAGTATAAATGTAGAGGGAAACAACACTGAGATGTGCATGCTTTGAAGGAATTATCCCCAAGCACCTCAGCGCTGAATAAAAAGCATACCTACTTTACAACTTTTAACGAATTGTGGAAGCTAACTGCGCATCAAAGGGACCTTAAAGCTCCTCCAACTCCAACCCCTGCCACGGGCAGGGACCCCTTCCTTCCACTGGAGGAGCTTGCTCCAAGCCCCTGTGTCCAACCTGGCCTTGAGCACTGCCAGGGATGGGGCAGCCACAGCTTCTCTGGGCACCCTGTGCCAGCGCCTCAGCACCCTCCCAGGGAAGAGCTTCTGCCTAAGAGCTCATCTCAGTCTCCCCTGTTCTGGCAGGTTCAAGCCATTCCCCTTGGCCTGTCCCTACAGGCCCTTGTCCCAAGCCCCTCTCCAGGTTTCCTGCAGCCCCTTTAGGCACTGGAGCTGCTCTCAGGTCTCCCCTTCAGGAGCCTTCTTTTCTCAAGCTGCCCCAGCCCAGCTCTCTCAGCCTGGCTCCAGGGCCGAGCTGCTCCAGCCCTCGCAGCAGCTCCATGGCCTCCTCTGGCCTTGCTCCAGCAGCAAGCACTTTTATTAAAACCAGAAAACAATTATAAAATTATCGTTCAAGAGGATTTAAACCCAATGTTTTCAGGCTGCTGCTATGGCTCAGTGTTCCTGCAGTGCAGGTACGGCAGCTGTGGCACTGGAAAACTCCAGCTGGCTTCAGCTTCAGCCCTCACTCTCGGAGCAGACAGGTTGCCTGTTGGAAGACAAATCCCACAGCCCCATCGTCAAACAGAGCTGAATGACAGTGTATTGTCACCCAGACAAGGCCTCTTGTTCCGACAGGCTGATTAAGGGATGAAGAGACCTGGCTGCAACTGAGTTGCGGGGAGCATGAGTACCACTGAGCCCTGCTTTCAAGGCAACTCTGTAGATCCCCAGCTCACTGCTTCTGCCTCAGGAACCACATTTCTGATGCTGGCTTTGATGTCCACTCATTCTGCCCATTGTGCACTGAATCAGAGCCAGAACGGGACTGATGACCAGCATGCAAAAAGGTGGCACAGCATCATCGGAGCTGCCACAACTATCTGGTGGGCTCTGGCAATGTCAGTGCTGTTGGCAGCGGTGTGTGTTGTAGTTTTTCCAGCAATAGGATGAGTCCTTGGGGCTGTGGGTTAGCAGTGGTTCACCATGACGCTGTTGGCAGTGTAAGTGTGATACATCCCTCTCGCAGTGACAGATGAGAGTCAGGAAATGGTTTACAAACCTGAGGTGCTTTTTGATCTGGTAATTCACCTTCCTCAGTAGGAAATCTACAACCCAAACTGCAGAAATTCCACACCAGTCTCAGTGCAGGAAGAGAATGTAGTCATGTATCTGTATGATTCCTCCACTTAGGTTTAATTTGAGGGGAACTTTCCCTTTAATCCATATGAAAACTAGGGAAAGAATGACTAACCAAGAGCTAAAAGGTATCTTTGAATAGCAGGACTCAAGAAGTGCTGTTAGAATGTATGAGATGTGTGAGGACCCTCTCCCACATCCCCATCGCAGCAGTTGTGAGGCACAAGCATTGTACTTCAGCTTCCTATTGTAGCAGTTAATATGGGCCATTGTGATCACTCAGACACCTTTCTGATGCATGGAGTGTCTAACCCATTAAGCTGAATTGTTTTACCTCATGGCATATAGCACTCTCTTCCATGATTTCCACCTGCCTACAAAGGTTGTTGAAAACGGAATATAAGCTGTTTGTAAAGAAACTATATTGCCTTCTTTTTATTTGCTCTGACAATGTCTCTTGTGGACTGAGAGTTGCCATGCACAAAGGGGAAGGGTGTTGGACTGATACACAAACGTGAAAATAAATCACAGCAGCTTTTCACATGAAATGCAAACAGCTTCTGTTGTTCCACAGATGGCTCAGTGGCAGCTGACCAAAGCCTCTGCCTGCTTCTAGGTGAGCGATTCCAGAAATTGCTACAAGCTGGAAAAGAAGCCAAAGAAAAACTCAGTTTCCTGATTAAATTAGAACAAAATTAGAAACCATTCAGAAATGCCCTCTATGTGCATCTGAAGGGAGGCTGCTAAATAATGGAGTTGAAATTCCGTGAATGTCCTGACAGACAAGATACTTGCACTCATCTGGGAGATGAACCCTTACGTATTGATCTCATTTGTCTCTGCTGCAGCTGGGCGCATGGCACTTTACTGAGAGCATGTTTTCCATTCTACTTCCACGTGCCTCCCATAATGTCACAGCTCTTTCTTTGTTCCGACTCAGCCAGCCTCATCGGCAATGTCATACAAAGAATCGCCATGGCTCTACCCATGGGGGATGGACAGAAGTGTTCCGTTATTAAAAATCTCGTGCCTCTTGCTTCTCTCCCAGGTCATGCTAAGTGATGTCACCATGGGTGTGACCAGTTTGGGGCAAAATCTGCCATCATTTCCAAACTTGGTAAGAGGGTGTTGGTGATTCACCTGCTGGTGACAGCCCCCAGAGGTTAGCTCATCTGCCAGTATAGCAAGAAACATTTGCTCCTTTAATTCTTGTTAAATAGAACAACATCTAGGGATGTTGGGGAGGGACTCTTCATTAGGAACTGTAGGGACAGGACAAGGGGTAACGGGTTCAAACTTAAACAGGGGAGGTTTAGATTGGATATAAGGAAGAAATTCTTTCCTGTGAGGGTGGTGAGGCACTGGAATGGGTTGGCCAGGGAGGTTGTGAGTGCTCCATCCCTGGCAGTGTTCAAGGCCAGGTTGGACGAAGCATGGTTTAGTGTGAGGTGTCCCTGTTTATGGCAGGGGGGTTGGAACTGGATGATCTTAAGGTCCTTTCCAACCCAAACTATTTTATGATTCTGTCTAAACTCTGTTGGAATATCATATGATATGAACTAGATACAAGATAAACTAATGCCTATACTACTTTGTAATAAAACTGCCACTGTTTGTGAAATGTAACAAAATGCTTGCTTTATAGCCATGCTATGAAACATGGCAATGGTTGTTTGGCTATAATACAAGCCTTTTCCATGTGGGAAAGGGAAATCTTTCAGATGACCCATGTTTCTTCTGCCTAGTTTATCACAGGTGCTTTCTATCCCTTTCCATACATAGTCAGGCAAAAGTCTCTCTTGCTCAGCATGCCGTCGCTAAGAGTAGTCAGGCGCTGATTTCTATGGAGGAATGCCAATTTGTGTTGTGTTATTCCTTGTGCTCTTCCAGTAAGCAAACATTTTCAGCTGGGGGCCTCTTATGTTTCTCTGGATATGCTCTGACAATAGATGTTCTATCAGCCTCGTGTTAAAAGCTTTTTCAGGGGCTTTTTCAGTTAGAATTAAAAGATTCAATCAAAAGATTGTAACTAATGGTTCAATAAAAAAAGGATTTCTTAACTTGTAGGCATTCTCCTCTGGTTGCATTTTAGGACAAGAATAGGTATTTGAATAGTAAAGGAATATCTAACTGTTTAGCTGTGGTTTTAACAAGACTGATGGGGATCTACTCATAGAATTACATACGGAATAATTAATTATTTAATTGCATAAGGTTATTTGCAACATCCTGCAACCGATTGTGCAAGACCTCCTGTGTTTCTTGATTCTCAAGCAGATGGCTATGGAAAACCAGATGACTCTTCTCACCCTGCTGAATGATTGGTCTGATTTTGCTGGAAAATTATAACCTTTTAATGAGCAACCATTGCCCTCTCACAAGCCCTTTCCTGGCCTCCGAAGGGAGTTTTTAACCAGTTATAAGCACTTCAGTATCTTTCAGTAGATATTTTCCACTCATGTTAAAGGACAAGTCCAGATGCTAGGACTGCTAATTTCTGCCATTAGTGCCTATCATACTTTTGCTATTTGGCTATGACTAGTTGAACCCATGTTTTCCTCAGTTTTATATTATACACTGAATTTTACAGAAGAGTGAGGGTGAAGGAGGAAGGCTAAAGGAGTCAAATTGGTTAAGTGGTGTTAGGGTCTGTGATGCCCAAGAGCTGGCTATTATTTTTTACTATACCTAGAACCACAGTTTATGTTAGAAAATCCTTTTGAACAAAGGATGTGCTATTACTGAGTGGAATGGAAGAACTATTTAGGTTTCCAGATCTCCATCTACCTGATTGTGTGATGCAGAATAAGAACAGAACCACATAAGGATGTGTGTTGTAGAAGGAATGCTCCTATTTCCTGTGATGAGCTTTTGATACCGTGTAAAAAAATGACATCTCTTATCTACAAAGGTATTTTCCCTTATTTGATGTCAGAGGGAAGGAAACCCCCAACCTGTCCCCAACTGAGGCATCCATCCCACAGTGCCTGTAGTAATTCACACTGTGCTCTTGTGCCTTTTCCTATATGAGAAAACTTTCCCATTGATTTAATATTCAAGGTGTACATGGGTATATATATAGGCACGTTGTGGCATTAAGCTGGCATAAATCAAACCTAGCTTTTCTGGAAGCGAAAATGCTGTTGCTCTATATCTTCTTATTGAGTGGCTGTCTCTCTGGCTCAATGGGAAGTGCAACAGATGAATTTCTAATGAACTTCAAGGATTTAGTGGATCTGTCAGACAAGAAGGTGGGTCATTGCCTTTTCTTCTCTTCATTTTCTACTGTGTTTTTAATGGAAGCCTAAAATCAAGGCTGGGCTAGTTTCAGCTAAGGTTGCGTGCCCTGTTTTGTTTGTTCAACTTGAGATGTGAAGGCACTGCATGTCAGCCGCTCCTCGGAAGCTGGGGCTGCAATTGTTTCCCCAAAGGAAGTTCAGAAATAGAAAACCTGATGGAGACGATATGTAGTTAGGTAGAGATGCTTAACAATGCGGCAGTCACTTCAAAGAGAATTACCTTCTAACACTGTTTTCTGCTTTAAAATCTTAGAGCTTTCTTCCAGTACCTGCCAGAAAATTTCAGGTAAGACTTTGGAAGCTTCTTCATTACTTTTGTTGTTAAATCCTGTGGAAAACAGCAATGCTTTGCAGAACTTGAGAGAGAGAATGAGTTAGGCTACTAAAAGAGACTGAATCTCACAACAGGGGAATACACGTGCTGAGTATTTTCATCAGTATATTCATCATTCTGCCAAATTCGGTGAATTTCCTTGTATGTAAAAAGTTATGGAGATAAATGACCAACACTGAGACTTGGCCATGCTCCTACTGAAGCTCTCAGGAGCTCTTGCAGAGAGCTTAATACTGAGGCTGTTCTTGACTTCACTATATGAGGTGAAGACCCCGAGTATGACCTGCTGTCATTTAGAACAGAGACAGCGAATACAGTTGGTGCTGCAGACACTGACATGTTCTTACCTCTCGGCAAACAGCCAAGTTAAGCGTTACAGAGCATGGTGGAGTTTGAAGGAAGCAATTTGCAGGCAAGCTATCACACACAGCCCTGTCGATCAGTGGGTTTCAGCCTGCGGTCTGCAGATTTCTCAGGCTCTCTGAAGTGAGAAAAGGTTCATGAAAAATAATGAAGACCAAGCACTCTGTTGTTGGGAGGTTTTATCTTTAGAGGAATGTTTAGAGTTTGCAACTTTAAAGAGGGTGAAGAACAGACTTTAGAGAAAGAAGAGTACAGAGTTTCTGTCCTTCTGCATGGAGGCAGTAGCTGTGAAAGGCAATTAGCAGATGTAATCTTTTCAGGCTACTCAGTGTGATTTTGATGAACCCAATGGATTTTAATACTCTTTTACAACTCTTTGCCCTGTTTTTCCTTTCTATTGTTGGGGGTGTTTTAGTGCTATGTGCATTTTTCTATCCTGCTATAGAATTTTTATCAAATTCCAGAAAACACAGGAAAATCATAGAAATCATAGAATCAGACTGGTTTGGGTTGGAAGGGGCTTACAGCTCATCCAGTTCCACTCCCTACCATGGGCAGGGACATGTTCCACTAGAACAGGTTGCTTTGAATACCATTTTCCCTCATTGTGCAGAACTAGAGTAGACACTGAGTAATTGCTGTTTCTACTGTGCATGCAGTTAGTTATTGAACTGAATGAAAGATAAAATCTAACTCATCTGATTCTGCAAATAATTTTGCTTGGTGTATTTGTTTTTTAGTGCAACCACGTTCCCTGTCACCTCAACAGAACCATGAAACAGCTGAAGCATTACGTTAATAACGATCTAATGAGACAATACTTTTATTTGATGGAGAAAAACAAGGAGGCCATAATATCAGCTTTAAGTAAATCACATACAGTAAGTTCTTTATCTGTTATTTATGTAATTAAATAGGTAAAAACCTGATGTTGTCATGAATGAATAGCTTATTCATTTTCAAAGCATGAAAGTAAGTGACTCAGCAGCCTTCTTGGCTAAAGCCAACAGCAAAATTGCGATGCTGTTTCCATATGCTCTTCATTTTGCAATGGCTTTATAGAAAACACTTGCCTGTACAGAGTCTGGATGGAAGTTACAGATTTCTAAAAGATGCATCACCCTTAACAAATCCTAACTTGTCATCAGCCTGGAGATGAATAAGAAAAGGCCTTAAGCCAGATCTTGGTAAGCAGAGTCAGCCAAGAAGCAATATTCTCACTACTCAAAAGTCTTCTCCCTGTTCATTTATGAAGATCTCTCATTCCCTCTGATTATATATCACCTAGCTATGGTTGAATGATACAGCCACAGCTCTGCAGCTATATGCTCTTTTTATTCTCTCCTTTATTACCACTATTACCTGTTGGTATTATAATACTTCTAGATATCCGAGAGGGACAATGACTGTGCAATGAAAGACGTGATGCTGCAGAAAGCTCTGGTGGACTACAAGAAGTTCTTACAGAGGTTTCACGAGCACTGCTAGAAGCCCTGCTGATGGCCGATGTCATCCCAGTAGGTCCGAGATGCCTCTTAACACTAGAGCCAGTTCTGCTGGAATCCTGCAAAGCTGCCACCGAGCACCGACGGCCCAACGTCAATGTGAATGTTTTATGTGTGTCTCGTCAGCTATTTATGTCTTATTGCAGGTGTTAATGTATTTATTTAATTTATAGAGAGCTTTTATATTTGTACAGAGCTCAAATGTTCAAACTGACCATTAATAAAAGAACTTCAAATTATTCCAGTGTGGGTTTCATGCACTATAATGATTACTGCATATGTCAGGGCTTGAATAAAGCTACATGAGCGAAATGAAAACGTACGGATTGGAAGGCAGGTCCATTGCTGTGCTCTCCTGCAGATGTTTAGGAAATTGGGAGACTCTTCATTTTCTAAAGGTAGGACAGAAAAAAAGAGAAAAAAGCTTTTTAAATATGAGCAGAATTAAGTTTAAAATCAGGGTGTTTTCCTGAAGTTCTGTGGCATAGCTGCAGCAGAACCTGCCTAAGATGCATTATTTATTTATGTATATGATATCAAGATTAAATAGCTAAGATAAAAAGATCTATTTAATCTTTCATAATATCGTATTTATGATTGAAGATTAAATACGTTTATTTATTTAGAACTTTTTGTTTAGAACTTCCTGCTAAGAGCTCATATCAGTCTCCCCTTGGGCAGGTTAAAGCCATTCCCCTTGTCCTGTCCCTAGAGGCCCTTGCCCAAAGCCCCTATACAGCTACCCTTTAGGCACTGGGAGCTGCTCTAAGGTCTCTCCTTAAGGAGCCTTCTCCAGGCTGAACCAGCCCCACTCTCTCAGCTTGTCTAAACCACATTACAAGTGTCTGCAATAATATGATGTACCTATGGGTGGGGAGGATATTCCTCCCCCATGGCAAGCTAAGCCTCAGGAGATGAGCAGAGACAAATGCTGCTGACTGCTGAACAGACCACACTGGAGCTGAATTAACTAATTAAGCAGAAGAGATCTCTAATTACAGCATATTTAAATGCAGCCATGCAGCTCAACTCACACCTACTAGTGTAGTGTTTCACTACTCCTTTGGATGCTCCATCCCTGGCAGTGCTCAAGGCCAAGTTGGACACAAGGGCTTGGAGCAAACTGCTCCAGTGGAAGGGGTCCCTGCCCATGGCAGAGGTTGAAGCTGGATGAGCTTTAAGGTCCCTTCCAACCCAAACCATCTGGGATTTTCTGATTACCTGGCAGTGTGTCCATTCCTGCAGGGCAGAGCACAGAGAAATTTTTGCTCTTCTGGAAGCATTTTCCTTTCTACATTAGTACAGGTTAGCAGAGTTTGGAGCGCCTGTAATTGTCATTTCATGCTATCAGCTCCTCAGGAGGACTAGTGTCAGGATTGCAAGACAATTTAGAGTCCTTGTGAGCGTCTGAAAACACCCTGAGTGGGAGAAATGAGTTCTCAATGTGCTGTCAATGCAGTGCATCATGTTTGCCATCTGGCCAACCTAGGGAAAAGTCATTTCAGAAGAAAAAGGAAAGGTGCTGTGTCAAACCAGAGTCATCAAGGCATGTGGATGACGTCCTTCGGAGTGCTGGGAAGGAGGAAAAGGCTGCACATCTAAAGGCAGAGGAAGTTAAGAGGCTGGCAGTGCAACTTTCTATTCACACTGGAATAGAAACAAGGGCTGGTGGCTCCATCAAGTCACCTGCATGTCTCTGGGCACTGGGCTGGATCCAGCTCAGGAGGAAGCAAGCCCAGCAGTCCTGAGCAGCTCTGCTTTCCCAGGAGAAGAGGGAAGATGAGGGATTCCCACAAATCATGGTTGCAGCCTTTTATGCAGCCAAGTATGTGGCATCTGCTGCAGCTGAGATGCTGGTGCTCAGGTGGGACATTGCAGCCACTTCAGAGGTGCTCAGGGAACACTTATGGTTAAGGAGATGTAATGTTTACTGCTGATGTTAACTGATGACATGGAGTTTCCATGTGTGAGCTTGCTTTAGTCAAAAGCTGCCCATTTATTAAGGAGGATTAAAACCCAAGATATGGTCTCCAAAGCCGCATGATCTCCTTATATATCTACCCTGCCCTTTCAGATAAGAGGAAAAGGACACAAACGTCACTCTGCCCTATGGCTGAATTTATGCCCCCCCATTTACCACCAAAACACCCACACAGTTTCATGGGTGTCCCCTCAACAACACCCATGGGCTGCACACCCTGGTCAGCAGCACTGGGGCACCAGAAGATTCTCAGTGTTACCTGCTCCCTGCAGTGTGGCTCTGGATGAGTCCCAGCAGAGGGGCACAGGCAGCTCTGAGCTGTCTGCAGGGATAAGACAGTGGGAAATGAAGCCTGTTCCCTGATTTCCAGAAAGGCCCATTTTCTTGCTCCTGGATGCTGAAGAGGCACAAGCTACTGCACCACATCCATGCTGCACTTTGTACTCACACCGGTAAAGAAACCTTATCTGACCATCGGGACTTCATCCTTATCTAGATGAAGGAGCAAAACCAGCTCCTGCAAACAGTTGCCAGCAAACAGATATGAAGGCAGCAACAGCAAACGATAGCTCACTGGTTCCTGTGGGCTACTGCAGGTCACCTCCTCTGGGCACCACAGTGCTTTGAGCTGCTGTGGTTTATGCAGGGGCTTCATGGCACTGCTACAGCCAGGGATCAATGGTGCGCTGGACAGGAGGCACTGAGCAGCTCCCACAGCTTACCCAGTGCTGGCTGAGGTCCTGCAGCACTTCAAAACCAAGCTGCCCATGGAGGTCTGCAGTGACGGGGGCACACCTCAGCCTAGCTTAGCAGGGGCCAGCCAAAGAGGAGAGGAGGCTTTGCTGAAGTCAACATGAGTTTGTAGGAGACCAAAAGACACAAGCAGTGAAACACCAAACCCACAGTGACTGAGAAGGGAGCATAATATTTTCAGCTGCATGACTTGGAGCAACCTGCCCTAGTGGAAGGTGTCCCTGCCCATGGCAGGGCTTGGAGTTGGATGAGCATCAAGATCCCTTCCAACACAAACCATTCCATGGTTCTATGATGATTCTGACTTACAAATTCAGCCTGAGGGTGCCAGGCAGGTTCTCTGCAGAGCTCCCAGCAATGCACTGGTACAGAGACAGTGTTCCTGCAAGGATATGATCCTTGCAGGTATCACATGATAGGAGACCTCTACAGATAAGCATGCAGTGTAAAACAAAACCCTATTCCTGTTAGGGATGACAAATGCATATGGTGAAGGAGGCAGCAATCAGCTTTCAGGTTAGCTTGAGCTAGGACACATAACTACTACCAGCTTTTGACTGCCCTAATTCAAAGTACTGAGATATTGAGGAGCTTACCCATCACTGCTGTGGCATGAGGCTGCGGGGCAGTGAGCCATGCAGAGTGGAGCCAGCAGATCTGCTCCTTCCCAGGAGAACAGAGCTGGATTCCCTGCTGCCCTCACAGGAACCCACCAGCAGAAAGCCAGGATAGTGCTTTTTGGTCAGTGACACTATTCTTCTTGAAAAGACATCAAAAAGGGCTTCTTCCAGCTTCTGAGAAGGAGACAAACCTGAGTCACGGAGTTAGCTAATTTGGTCAGATAACATCGTAACACTTTGGATGAATTAAGATCTTAGATGTGACCCCTGTGAACCCGATGGGCTTCCCCCTTCCTAGCACAAAATCAACTTCCTGGCCCTTGCCATGCCCACGGGATCCGGGCTGACACACTCAGGGCATCCAGCATCCCTCCTTCACACCCAAAAGGAGCCCCTCCACCATGCCCATCACCAGGGCCACCCTCCCACTCCAGCACATGCTCCAGGGCACTAGGTTATCCTGCTGAAAATGAATTCATTCTTATGGAATAGCTGCATTTTGACCACACTTTGACACAAGTGTTGCATAAACGTCATATTCCCTTTCTAGGCAGTGGTCCACATGCTCTCCGTGGAGTACTTACGCCACAGCCTTTTTCCTATTGCCTATCAGAAGATCAGATACTGTTACCAGAGAAACTCTGAGTTCTAGAGAAGTTCTGTGGAGATGACAAGTACTTGGTCATGCTTGGGGTCTTTCTATATATTAGTGCTCGAAAACGGAAAGACCACGTCCTCACACATTTATTACCTACTTCTGTGGAAACACTGACCAGGTAAGGAGCGTGCCCCAGGGTTAAACCCCAAATTTACTGGAACCTGTCTCTTGCAGAAAATCTCAACAAATGGCCTTTTCCCTATCAGCTTCAAAAATCAACCAAAACAGTCATTTTCCTGTAGAGAGACCATAAAATGGGAGAGGAGTGGTCTAGAGCCACTTCAGGGTTCCCTGAGCGCATCAGGATGAAGACCCATCTCTACCTTCTTCTGCTGGCTGCTGGCATCTCTGCTGCTTCCCACATGAGCAGCACGTCTGAATTACTGACATTATTGCAGCAAATGAACGAGTCAATCGCTAAGGACAGTCAGGTAGGTTCGATGCCCATGATTCTCATCTAAAATCTGACATACTGAATCCTCCTGTTCTTGACGAGTTCAGCTTTTTGAAAGTCTATTTATATGACATTTTGTTTATACTCATGTAATGAAGATGATGTTTAAAAGGCTTCATTAGTATGTTCTTTTTCAGAATCTGAGGATCGAAACTCCAGATAACATAAATGTAAGTAAACCTCCTTTTTCTTTTTAAAAAAATTAACTTTTTTTCATAAATTTAGTCATTGGAAATTGAGATAGCTTTAAAATCGCTGCCTCTGCATTATACCTAAAATACTTTGTATTGAAGAGCAATGACTTTAAATGCATATGCAGACAGCATCATGCCATGATGTTTTCGACCAATGCACGATGCTGCCTGTGTTTCCTCCCATCTTCACTGATCAGCTTTTCATCTTTTAGCACTTTGTTCTCCCATTACACCTCATTCTGCTCCTGCTGCTGATGGTTGTGTCCTCCCCTTTTTGCCTTTTTCATGTGCTTAACTGATCTCTTCCAAAGCAACCCCACACTGTCAAGTGTGACCACCATCACTCTTTGCTCTGCTTCTGTTCTGTACCCCTCAAGCCATTATTTGTCACCATGCCCAGACCCTGAATTCTGAGACAAATGCCAGCTACCACTTTGCGGAAGACCGGGATTCTCAGGGCATGGTTACGCTTGGGATGGGACAAGGCATACAGGGCTGTGACATGAGAGCATGGCCATTGTCCCCATCTCTCCCAGCATGCAGATGTTGCTGAGGCTAATGGCTGAAGCAGCTTCAGATTCAGTTGTTTTCCTTCTCTCCTGTCCATCTGCTCCAGCTCCTGGGGCAGAAAGCATCTTGCATCCAAACTGGACACATAAACCAGAATTATCTACTGACATGAGCAGATGTGAGAAATCAAATCAGATGGCTGCAGAGGAGATAAGACAAAGTCTTTAGATAATTACATGGTTCATTTGGGCATTACCCTCACAGAACTATCATTTGCCATGTGTCTGTCTGCAAAGTAAATACATGTGCACATCAGTCAAGCCTGTTTGCCTCAGCTGTTTGCAAATACGAGTCCAAAAGTCAGTAACAATTTATTTGCCACCAGGCAGCTGGATGAAACTTGTGGTGATTTCCAATAGACCTACTGTGGTTGATGGTTACAAATCTTTGTATCTCAGCTTTGCTGTTTCTTCCATCTCAGGATGTGAACTGCATCAGCACCATCTTTGAAGGAATAGAACAGCTAAAAACTAATTCAGCCATGGAGAAGTTCAGTGGCATTTTCCAGATGTTTGAAAGACTGAAGCAATCACTCACACCCAGCCTGGGAAGAGAGGTAGGAACTTGATTCTTATCCCCTTCGCCTGTTCTAGTCCACCTCTAAAATAAGGACTCCCATGCATGATCAGCATATTTAAGGTTTAAAGAAAACCGTATCATTTACAAAAGTATTTCAAGATGCAAAAGCTCCAGATCATGGTTAAATACTAAATGAAATCATTTTCTTGATTAACTTTTCAGGAGAAATGTGATACGGAAAGGAAGAGTGCAACAGTGTTCATGGGGCAGCTGATGAGATTCATCCGAAAAACAGCATTAAAAAATGCAAGAGCATAGAATTACAGGTTTCTAGAATTGCTGTAAATTTAGACAAGCAGTTAAATGGTTATTTGGTTTAAAACACTCCTCCTTCATGTTAAAATGAGGCAGAGCATGTCTTTGGTTTCAGTGGTGCTGTGCTGGTTACTGTTTAGCGTGTAATCTCTGGAAGCATCGATGGCAAAGTGTCATTTCTAGATGGAAATTTAAATGCTTGATATAGCAGATTGTGCAGGGGGTATGGAAGGACCTACACACAAAACTGACAGGTCACGTTCATTTCTGAACAGTCACAAGGATAATGAATACAGATGACACCTTGGTGATGCTTTGCACTCTGCCCAAAATCTTCCCCAAGCACTGAGAAGCACTGATTTCACTCTACCTGCAGTTCTGATGGACCAGTGGAAATCTGGCAGCTGAAGATCTATGAGGATCTGAGTGTGTGCCACTTACTTAGAGAGTTAATGGGTCTTCTAAAGCTAATGATAAGTATAGGAGTGTTTAGATAAATATGAATTTATTTCTATGGTGTCAATTAAATTATAGCAAATTTTATAGATATATTTTTGAGAAAATATTCTATATTTTTATTAATTTTAATAAAGTGAATAAATGTCACTGCCTTTTCTTCCCATGAATTTCTTCCAAGCTATTCCCACACTTGAGCAAATCTAGTTCTTGTAAAATCTCTGATGGTCAAAGGAATTAGATCCTCAAGGTGAGAAGTGTATTGCTGGAAGCTAATTCCAATGATCTACAAACTGAAAACCAGAGACCACTGAAGTGCACATCCCTGTGATGAAGCTGAGCTGGGACATTAACAGAGCTGTTGGGGAGCTCCTGCTGGAACATGAGGCCATGGAGACCTAAGGGGCTGGTCAAAGAAAAGCTTTCTGGATTCACTCCCTCCTTTTCAATGGTTGAAATAGAAGGGGAGAGAATCCAATTATCACAGTGGTCCCAAGCATCTGATTTCCTTTGTTCTGAATGCCTGGGTACGACATGTCCTGGTAAGGACCATTCCTAGTCCATTTTCAGATGCATCCCAGAGACCCTCACTGAAGCACAGGTGAGAATCCTGTGCTACCAGAATACATATGCAGGAGCAAAACACTTTCTTGCCACATCGCTACTGATTTCCCCAGTGTTTTCAAGAGTTATCATAGACTCATAGAATAGTTACTGTTGGAAAGGACCTTAAGATCATCCAGTTCCAACCCCCCTGCCATAAACAGGGACACCTCACACTAAACCATGGCACTCAAGGCTCTGTCCAACCTGGCCTTGAACACCGCCAGGGATGGAGCATTCATAACCCCCCTGGGCAACCCATTCCAGTGCCTCACCACCCTCACAGGAAAGAATTTCTTCCTTATATCCAATCTAAACTTCTCAACTTTTATGACGGAAAAATACAGTTTTTCACAGTACAGCTCCATAAGATGGGGGACAAAGGGGGACAGGGGCATATGCTGGTGAAAAAAAGGGCTAATCGGCAAAGCTGTTAAAGTTATTTGTGCAGACATTGACCTGTAAGACTTTTGGCTCTGCCTGCACCAGCCCGAGCATCCTCCCATAGTGGAACGGGAGGCAGGCTGACAGCAGGTGGCAATAAGAGACCAGAGATACAAGATACCCTGAAATCCTCTCCTTGGCTGCTTCTCGAAGTCAGCCTTTTCCTTCAGACAGGCTTTGAACTCCAAACTAGGTGAGTCTTCTACCTCAGGTGTAACTGGAGCAGGAAACAAGCATCCATTAGCATAACGAGTGCAACCGCTGGGTACAATCACAGCGTGACAGCTAAATAAGAGCTCAGGACCACTTACTGTAAAGATTTTATGGGTTCAGTGCCTGCACTTCAAAAGGGCCCAAAGGTGAAGAACAGGCAAGGTCTGACCAGTGCCAGTGGGACAAGGTTATGGAGAACACCACAGGGATGGCAATGAGAAATGGGTGAGGAACCGAAAGGATTGTGCTGAACCTGCCTCTGGTGGAGAAAGCAACCCCCTGTCCATCACCTCCATAAATCAAAGCAGGACCAGTTCAGTGCCACTAAAAATAAAGGAACTTGCCAATGTTAATGCTGCCTGGCTGTCACTGTGCCCCTGATGCCCCCTCGGCTATGAGCCCCTCAACCCACTTGGGTTTGTCTTCCTGGGACCCAGCTCCAGCACCAGCTGATGGCTTCACCGTGATTCAAACGGTGACATCACGTTGTGAAGCAAAGACCGGGGTTCACAGGCTGGTTTGTGTTGGAAGGGACCTTAAGGCTCACCCAGCTCCAACCCCTGCCACAGGCAGGGACCCCTTCCACTGGAGCAGCTTGCTCCAAGCCCCTGTGTCCAACCTGGCCTTGAGCACTGCCAGGGATGGGACAGCCACAGCTCCAACCCTAATTATTCTATGATTCTCTGGGCACCCAGTG
Organism: Agapornis roseicollis; assembly: GCA_002631895.1. NCBI lineage: Eukaryota > Metazoa > Chordata > Aves > Psittaciformes > Psittacidae > Agapornis > Agapornis roseicollis. The sequence continues at coordinate 401,958 of NDXB01006599.1, read as the reverse complement.
CCGGTGCCCCGCCACCCTCACAGCCTGCTGCCGGGTTTGGGTTGCTTTCGGGTGGTTTTGGCTCTCCGCGTGTCCCGCAGGGGATGGGGAGCTCCCCCTCGCGGCTGCGGCTGGAACTGCGGATTCCCGGAAGCGTCTCAAACCACCCGCGCCGCTCCTTCTGCGGGAAACCGAAACCAGGCAGCGGGACGTGAGGTGTGAACAGAGCCCGAACGGGGAAGGGGGAAGGGAAAATGGGCGAAAAGCAGGGGGAAAAAAGGAGTAAAAAAAAAAAAAAA
>NDXB01006599.1:332950-401591 GCA_002631895.1 Agapornis roseicollis | reverse complement strand
AAAAAAGGAAAAAAAAGAGGGAAAAAAAAAAAAAAAAAAAAAAAAAAAAAGGAATAAATAAAAACATGAGGAAAAAAAAGGGGAAAAGGGTGTGGGAAGAAAAAAGGTGGGAAAAAGGGCAGAAAAAGGGGAAAGAAATAATAAAAAAAAAAGTGAAGAAAAAGGGAAAAAGATTTTGCAGGAACCAGGCTTGGCTCTTGCTGATGTAAGTTATTATTTTTATGAAGCCAGGCTTCTGGGCTGTGTCTGCACAGAGGTGGCTGCAGCTGCATCAAGGTTAATGGCCAATAAATAACAATAAAGCCTAGGGAATAAAACTGGGCTGATTTGGCATCTGTTGCTTGCAGTACATCTTTGGCACTATTGCTGTTGCCATCATATGAGGTATTTGGGACCAACCTGGTCCCCTCCCCGAGCTTGGAACAGCACAGCTGGAGCTCCCATCCCTGTCTTGGTCAGTTGGTGGGACACCAAGCTGCCTTCCCAGCACATCCCATCTTTGCTGTCCCATCCCTCGGCTCCTAATGGTGCTACCGTGACAAGCTCAGCAACACTTTGCAGCATCTCTAAGAGCTTCGTTTTTGGTAGCCTCGTTGCGCAAGGACAGGATGGAGCATTCCAAACAAAGCAGGGCTATTGATGTTCTTCCTGAGGAGGACCAGAGGTGAAACACTCCCAGGTCACCTTTTCCTGGAGAACTACAGTATTTTCCCCAAGGTCTCCCTGTATCCATGCTCCAAGTACTCTGGTCTACCAGAGCTGCCAGGTTTGCCTGGTAGGCAAGAGCCAGGTGCAGACAGGAGCTATGTGCAGGCAGAAACATGCAGAAGCCTCAGTGACCTCCAGCCTGGGCAAGCTGGAGCTTGCTGGAGGCTCAGCACCACACTCCCATGAGTGGCCCCTGTTCTTCCCCTGGAAATTTCAGCACCTTTTCCCATCAGCCCAGAATCCTACCCTTCAGGGAGCCAGACACAAGGCACAACCAGCCTTCTTGCAGGCTGCAGCTCCCTTCAGTTTAATGCCTGCTCTTCAGGGGGTTGGTTGGGCAAGTGCATTCATGGAGACCTTCAAAGGGGTGCTCTAAAGACATATAAATACATATATATAACTTTCAATACACAACTGACCTTTTTTTGTACTGATGTGAACCCCAGCTGCAGTAATGGGACTTCAGCGCTGGAAAATAAATGGACTCCTCATTCAACTTCACACAGATCAGCTGCAGCGATGCTAAGACACCATGAATCAGCATAGCCCCACTGGGAGTGGAGGAAGAAGAGGAAACCTGTAATGTAACCACTGGCTCACATAACCCCTACCAACTCCCCAAAATGACTGACTCTCTCTGACCTCTATTAGGAGGCTCAGGCTGCTGCAGGGCTGCACCCTCATTAGGCAAACCCCCCACAGCTGCCAGGTGCCTGCAGCTCCTGGGGTTTTCCTTGGCAAACAGTTCAGGAAAGCTCTATGTCCTCCTGCAAGGCCAAGAGAGCAGTGAGAGGCTGGGGAATTCCAGGGACATGAGTTGAGTTCTTAGGATTTCCTTCCTTTCCCACCAAACCAAGCACAAAATCTCATTTGGGTTCAGTCTAAACCCGCATCGTGTGGTGGGGAGAAATGCATTGATCTGGGGTCCTGAGATAGGTCCTTCCAATTCCAGGAAACTGTAAGTGGCCCATCCCAGGATATATTTATTGTAGCCTGCGGATCAGAGCGCTCGCTGCTATTACATCATGCCATCTGGGCAGGCTTTCAACATTGCTGACATTGTTTATTCCCTTGCATGTGCTTCATCCAAGCTTCCTTTTTCTAACAGAGGCATTTATAAGAAATGGAAAGAGCTTGCAGCAAGCCCTGCTGCGAGCCCTGTGCTCTCAGGGCAGCTCACCGGGGAGCAGCTGGGTTGTGTTGTTTGCCAATGCAGGTTTTAAGGCTGACACTTTACCCCTGCTCCTTCAATGTCTGCTCTGCATTAACCCCTCTCATGCTGCCTGCCTGGAGCTGACCTAGGGCATGGTACCATGACCGTCCCTTAGCAGGGAACTGGGGCATTCTTCAGGTGATGGTGATGGCATCACTGGTGGTGTTCAAGGCAGGGTTGGACAGAGCTTTGGGCAACACGGTCTAGTGTTAAGGAGTACTCATAGCAGGGGGTTGGAACTGCGTGATCTTAAGGACCTTTCCACCCCAAACCATGATTCTATAAGGCTCCACACCCATTTTGTGTGCTCTGTTTAGCAGCTCCAAAAGGAGTTGTTTCCAAGTTTGACAGGAAAGAGGGAGGAAGGCAAGTGGGGGAAATGAGAGAGAATTTTCATCAGAGCAGGTTTCTGATAAAACAGGTAGAAAGGAGGAACAGCCCCTGCAGAGGGGGTTTGAGAGGACAGTTGAGGGCTGGTGGGCATGAGGAAGCATGCTGCCATGCAGCGATGGGAGGAAGCAGCCATGGCCATGAGGAAGCAGATAAGAGGCTCTCTCTTGCCATGCTCCCACTCTTCCCCTCCACGAGCCCCTCCTGCATCCTGTGTTTCTTCACTCCCTGCACCCAAATACCACCTGGGCATACAGAGCTTGGGCTCTGCTCCATCCTGGGGTTCATTGCCAGTCCCCAGAGCAGTTGCCTGTGGCAATCCCTGTCCCCATCTCTCCCTGTCTCCATCTTCCCATCCTCACCTCTCCCATTCTCCCAATTGCCAGAGCAGGGATTCCCCACTAAAGAGCTTCTCCCTTGGCTGGATTCAGAGTCCTGAGAAGGAAGAATCTTCAAAGCAGAGACTGCCATCAACACAAGGTGAAATACTCAAGGTTTTTCTCCCCAGGGCACATTAAGGATTTAACACCCGAGGGACATCTGCCCCATCCATATCTCATTTATAGAACTGGGAGAGCACAGGGCCAGTGCACTGGCTGCTGCATGGCACCTGCGCTAAATGAGGTGCTATGGGGTAGCCCTGTCCTGCTGCACACATGAGGCCTTCTGCAGCATCACCTTCCATGAGGAAAGGGCACCCTACCTCTTGCTAAGCTTGGAAGGGAGCCAGGGATGAGCAGTTGTCAGAAAGCTGATGGACTCCTACACCAGTGCTCCACTTACCTGGAGGTCAATGTGGCTCTGGAGTGTGCCCTGACTCCTGCAGCTGTGTGAGCACTGGAGTGTGTTCATTTCCTCCCCTTCACCCCCCAGCATCTCAAAACTTGTTTCTGAATGTTCAGAGCCTGCAGGGTTTGGTTGGGAGAAAGCACTGGGGGGTCTCATCCCCACTGAAGGTAATCTCAGAAAGAAGGAAGAGTGGAGATAAGGTAGGAAAGATGCTTCTTTTGCACTGCTGAAAAACCAATGTGCTCCAGGCAGCCCCGCACCAGGTTGGGTGCCTATGGGTGAGAAATCTGTGCCACTGATCCCTAGGGAAGAGGGAGCCAGGCTGTGCAGTGAAGATGGCAGGTTTGGATGAATGGTGCACAGTGCTGCTGGCTGGGACCTGGACATTCCACAGCACACAGGGTTCAACATTAACCACTGTGCATATAGGCCAGGAATGAAGTCATCCTGAGCTGCTTAACCAAGCAAAGCAGGGAACAAAGAATGACCTTAGAGCCCATACACCCGATTCATCACTCTCCTTCTTTCAGGCTACCCCAGGAACTCTGGGGTTGATGCCACATAGTTTGTGGTTTTTAGCATTACCTGAAATACAGTCTTCCTAGGAGCAGCTTATTTCAGGGCACTGCTGACCGAGACAGAGAGGTATCCATTACAGAATAACAAATACCGCTTGCATCAGTTGGGGATTTGATTCGGTCTTAGATAAAAATATCATCAAATATTTCCTCTGCATTGGGAAAGCAATCCCAGACATGGGATCTCCCTGGATTGGATAAATGTGATAGAATAGTTTAGCAACCTGTTTCTCTGTGTCTCAGTTTACCATTGAAACAAGAGCACTGGCAAATATGAAAAAGGGGGAATGCCAGAGGTTATTCAGAGCCAAAGGGCCAAGTGGGTGCCTGAGATAAGAATGATGTGATGTAGAGCTGGAATGGGGCTGCAGCTCTGCAGCGAATCAGAGAAATGGCAGGGCCAGGTTAACGGTTGGACTCAATGCTCATAAAGGTCTTTTTCAACCGAAATGATGCTGTGTTGTACAGAAATTCTTGCTGAGTGAGAAATGGGGTGGAGCAGGAGGGTTTTATGACCAATCATTTATCGACTCCTGGTGGTGCAGGTATTACCCCTTGGTCACACTTTTATACACGTACGTGTCAAGTCCAAGTGTGTGCTCTTGCTACAGTAAGAAAGCTGCTGAGAGGATTGGTAGTGCAGTGGTGAACATGGGAGATGGAGCTGGTTTTGTGAGGAGAAAGCTTTGTAATGCAGCGCAAGGACATCATGACACACAGTAACATCAGGAGAGACAAGTTGTTATTTCCTTGTTTCAGCTGAGAGATAACATTGCAGCAAACGGAGGTAAGGCATCCCAGCTTGGGCAGGTCATGCTCCATGGAGGCTTGTCATACAGATACGGGAGAAAGCACAGACAGAAAGGTCAGTTCAGTTCTACTGAGTAGGATCTGTACGGGCTTAAAGCAGGGAAAGGGGAGATTTAAGGCTGGCACTGTTAACCTTCCTTTGTGCATTTCTATTCCTGTTCTATTTGGTGTCCGGTGCCAACTCCTGATGGGGCAGACTAAAAATAGCCAGTAAGGATCATAACAGCACCAAAGTCATGTATGAGACGAGTCACTCTTCAGTACCCATTCAAGTATGTGAAATACACTGAGCGTATGCACACATTAACCTGGCAGAACAGGGAGCTCAGGATTCAGTTTTCTTAGAGCTGGCAGAGGGGTGAAAACAAACCATGGGAGGTTGAAAGGGAGGACAGCATGATCTTTACCATCAGTATTCAGGTTGTATGATGTTGTGTATAATGTTAGGTTGTGTGGTGCTGTGACTATTTTTGTAGATGAGACCTGCACTAGAACCTCAAGTACCTTCTGTCCTCTCTTTTTCAGGGTACTTTCTATTACCTCTAGACCTCCAGACATCTTATACTAAGGACTGAACTTGTGCCCTCCCACAGGCCATAAACTATAAATGTCCCAGTGCCATACACCTTGCCTATGCACCACTGCCCTGCTTTGATTAGTTAATTTATGTAATATGTTGTATCTTCACCTATGAGGAAAGCTCACTGGTGCCTCACCCAGCACAAAGACCCAACCAAGGATTCTATCACAAGGTAAAAAAGTCAAGCAGAGAAAAACAAATCAGTTTAGGGAAGCAGAACACCCCTAAAGGGCGGTTTTCTGCACTTAAACCCAGGTCTGGGCTATTCCACTAGAGCAGGGTGCTCCAAGCCCCATACAGCCTGGCCTTGAACACTGCCAGGGATGGGGCAGCCACAGCTTCTTTGGGCACCCTGTGCCAGTGCCTCAGCACCCTCACAGGGAAGAGCTTCTGCCTAAGAGCTTATCTCAGCCTCCCCTTGGGCAGGTTCAAGCCATTCCCCTTGGGCAGGTTCAAGCCATTCCCCTTGGCCTGTCCCTACAGGCCCTTGTCCAAAGCCACTCCTGTCCAACTGTGGAGGCTTTCAAACCAATGACAGAGCAGCTCCAGGCAGTGTCCATAGCAAAGCTTCCCACTGGAACTGTGGTCTGCTGAGGCCAGGCAGGGAATTGTGTCACAAACCGGTCCCCTGGCTTAGGTGCACTTTGATGTGAGCCAGAATGACCCTAGTGACTCCACGGACCTGTTTCGTTGAGCTGTGCATTTAATGAGCATGCAACACTGGAATGCAGCAGCACATTCCTGCCCCTCTCCCTGCATCACTGTGTCGACTTAGGCTGACACTGAGCAGCTCATTTTGTGCTGCCTGCTACATGCCAGGAAAGCATGGATGCGGAGGAGACAGTCCAGAGCATCCCTCACAATCTTTACATATTTCCTTTTGCTATTGTCCTACCTATCTACAACCATGACTGTTCCCATTACTCCAGGCCCTACCGCACCCCTTCTGCAGCTTGCTAACACTGAGGAACAAAACCTGTATGTGGTGTCTGCCCTCCTTTTTCATTACTGCTGCTGTCAGTAGCAAAAGCATGTCTCATGGAGCCGGTGCCATCCCAGAGTCCTATGGCAGTGTGCAAGGAACTGGTCTGCTCAGAGCCAGCATTGGGGCCAGTTCCTTGCCAAGCTGATTGGAAGACAGCTGGACCAGCTCTCAGCCACCGACGGCCTCATCCAGACCTGGAATTTCATCCATTTCCTTTCCTAATCTATGAAGGTTGCTGTGGGCTGGTGGCAAGTCTAAGCATTGGGATTTCTGTGCCATCTCCAGCTGCAGGGGATGCACATGAAGAGCAGCCACACACAGGGAGAATGGGCTGGGGCTGGATCTGTTGGGGAGATGGGGCCTGGATCCACTGGGAGACTGCAGCTGGATCCCTCACTGGGGATGGGGATGGGTATGTCAGGGGGACAGGGGCTGGATTCCAGGGATGGGGGCCGGATATCTTGGGAACACTGGGGTTGAATCCTTCACTAGGGACCAGGACTGTACCTATCCCTGGGACAGGGGCTGGATCCCTCCACTGGATGGGGTCTGAGTCTCTTGGTGCTGACGGGGCCGAATCCCTAGTGGGAGGGGGGCTGGATCCCTCCATAGGATGGGTCTGGGTCCCCTGGTAGGGAAGGGGGCTGGACCCCTCCATGGGACAGGGGCTGGATCCCTAGTGGGAGGGGGGTTGGATCCCTCCATGGGACAGGGGCTGGATCCCTCCGTAGGATGGGTCTGGGTCCCCTGGTGGGGAAGGGGGGTGGACTCCTCCATGAGACAGGGGCTGTGTCTCTCGTTGTGCACCGGGGCTGGATCCCATGGGGACATCGATCCCCGACGGGCCGAGGCTGTTTGGGGAGGGGGGGGGGCTCCCCCCGCGCCGCTGGTGCTACAACGGCGTGATTTCCCCGAAGTGATGCCGGGCAGCGGGAGCCAATGGGAGGCGCGGCCGCCCCCTGCGGCGGCGCTGATTGGCCGATACGCGGCCGAGCCCGGGGCGGCGGGGAATCCCGGACGCCGCCGCATTATACCCGAGGGCGCGCCCCGCAGGCGGCAGAGGCGGGTCGGACGGCGGGCGAGGAGAGATCGGCTCTGCTCGGAGCAGCACAGCACAGTACAGCACAGCACGGCTCGGCTCGGAGCAGCACAGCACAGCTCAGCTCGCTTCACTTCACCTCATCTCTTGCACAAGCTTGCACGGCTCGGCTTAACACGGCACAACGAGGTGGGTCGCGGTGCTCCCCGTCCCGTGGCTCGTCCCCCCCCTACCTTTGCACGGCACTGGGGCTCAAGGCGAAGTCCGTGGGAGCAGCCCCGGGGACACGGCTCGGCGGGTCAGCGCAGGGCTTTGCCATGCGGAAGCTGTTTCGGGGCACTGGGCATCCCTCCGGCGAACAGCGACTCCTTACACAGCCCCACGGGACGCGACGGGTTGGACGGGGCGGGATGTCCCCTCGCCTGCGGGGCAGGGCATGTCCGGGCGCTGCTGCGGCTTTGCGGGCTCAGCCGGAGGCTCCGCTCCGCTGTTGAGCGGGTCACAGCTCCGCAGCCCGAGCCGCGTTCCCCGCGAGGCAGCTCCGGCAGCCTCCATCCCCGCCGGGGCCGGCTCTCTCCAGGCCCGTGTCCTTCCTAATGGAAGAGCCTTGTTTTGTGCTCTTTGGGAAGTCTTGCCCCGTGCGTCTTGAACGAACACCGCAAACAGGAAATTATTTCTGCAGAGGGAGGGAGGGCCCTGCCACCCGCCCCGGCTGCGCCGCTGGAGCGCAGGGCGCAGTTCTCCGGGGGGCTGTCGCCGTTACCACCGCCGAATCCCCCGCAGCAGGGTACCCCCCGCCTCCCCCGGGGCGCAGCTTAACTAATAACAAGGTTTTTAAACTACGACCGCACAGTTGGTGCCTGTCGGGGGACGCGGAAGGAGGTCCCGTCCCTGTCCGCGCACCCGCTGCCGGTGGGCTCCCTCCCCCGTCGGGGCTCTTCCCCTACCCAGGCTCCCCTCTTGCAGCAGCCACCGCTCCAACCAATCCCGTTCCCGGCTTGGAACATTGGGAGCATTTCCTGCTCTCGAGGGCGCGGGCAGCGCCCGACCAGGGGTGCTGGGTACCGGGTACCGAGGAGGAGCTGATCGAGAAGCAGCTTTGGTTCCATCCGTGGTGATACAAAGGGTACGGGGTGGGGGTGACACTGCAGAATGTCCCAAACAGAGGGGGGGACTTTGCTGACCTGTTACTTCTTCCTCAGGCAAGATGCCGGTGTCAAGAATGCGCATGAGGCCCTGGTTGGAAATGCAGATTAATTCCAATAAAATACCAGGACTGATATGGATTAACAAGGTGAGGGTGGTTTATTACTGTTACCAGTGTTACTTCTGTGTCATTAGCCATCCTTGTTCTTAGATGATGCTAAACGGGAGTCAAGATCATAAAGGAGAGAAAAACATGGAGAAAATTTGCATTATGTCTAAAAGCCAACTACCTTTGTTTGCAGAAAACGTAGCTCTGGTTGGTAGCTCCATTTTTCCTGGGAAAACTCCCAGGAGGGAAAGGATAATGACAACAAAACCAGGCTGAATATGGTAGAGAACCAGGAAAATTCCAAGAGCTCTTATAACACCTCCTGCTGCAGCTCAAGACCTTCTCTTAGACTGCCAGGTTTAAGATTTGGCCTGAAGGAAATGCTGATTTATGGAGCCAGGTCTCATTCTCTGAAGCCTCCATATCCATCCCAAGGTGATATTTAAGCTGGGACATACTTTCCCCAGGATTCCTGCAGGATTTTATGGGCAATTTTAAAAAGGGATTTTCTACCGAAGTGTACCTAGAAAATATACTGTAGTTCATGACATACTAATAGATTAGGTGCAATATAAGTGAATTTTGGATGTATTTAAATGATTATGTGATAAATTTAAAAGCGTTGCTTACTTCTACTGTACCACACATGTGGTTTTCCCCAGTTTTAGAAGCCATTAAAAGACTTAAATTCCTTGAACAACATAGATGGAAGGATGGATGTTTAGTTAAGATACAGAACAGAGGGCTTATAAAATTTCTGAGTTTCTATTGGGAATTCTTGGATTAAATCCATTGCTGTGAACTAGCACTTGACACTTTTTAATTCAATTATCTATGGGTTTCCCTTCAGGACAAGATGATGTTTCAAATCCCATGGAAACATGCAGCTAAGCATGGCTGGGACATGGAGAAGGATGCCTGCCTCTTCCGGAGCTGGGCCATTCATACAGGTGTGTGCTGGCTTTACATGCCCCTCAGTCACATCCATATCTCAAGGCATTTTTTGCCTTGAGTTGCACCTCAGGTAGTTATAGTTTGTAATTACTATTGTGTGTGTCAGAAGATAGAGAAGTAATTTGGTTTTGTGGTAGGGAGAACTAGCACTGAGAAGTCCGAACACTTCTCCCCCCTCTCTTATTTATAGGAAGATATAAAGTAGGTGAAAAAGACCCTGATCCGAAAACCTGGAAGGCAAATTTCCGCTGTGCTATGAATTCACTGCCTGACATTGAAGAAGTGAAGGATAAAAGCATCAACAAAGGCTCCAGTGCTGTCAGGGTCTACAGGATGCTGCCACCTTTGACAAAGGATCAGAAGAAAGGTAAGCCCTCAGCAATCCAGCTGCTGTTGGTACCACTGGTGTTTGGTACTGGTTATTACCAATGGTAACAGGTCATAGAATCCTACAACACCAGGTTGGAAGGGACCTCAAGGATCATCTGGTCCCACCTTTCCTGGCAAAGCCTGGCCTACACAAGATATCCCAGCACTCTGTCCAACTGCATCTTAACAGAGCCCAGTGTTGGGGATTCTACCACTTCCCCAAGGAGATTATGCCAGTGACCGATTGTTCTCACTGTGAAGTTTTCCTCTTGTGTCCAGTTTGTATGTACAATTTATCCCAGATTCTTTAAACAAGCCTAAAGGCATCATCAGAGGTGATCAGGACTCGCTGCTGACAGCAGCAGCAGAGCTTACTAAGCAGGGCTCAAAGGTGCAAGAGCTCAGCACTCACCTAAAATACCAGCCCTTTCTCATGTTCATCTTGTTTTTACTTAACAGAAAGGAAGTCAAAGTCTTCAAGAGAAGCCAGAAACAGGAGCAAGAGAAAGGTATGTGTCTGTGGAGGCTGCTGGAGAAGCTAGAGGTTTTGGCGGTTTTCATGTCTTTTGTTCATACAGGAACTTGCACATTCTTAGGCAAGTTTTTCATGCTCTGCCCTTATTTCTGTAGTCCCTTGAAGATACAAGGGCAGAGGAGTCAGCAGAAAGGCTAACCAGCAGTGCTCTGGCAGATGACCACAGCGGCTACACCACCCACGACTACATGGGGCAGGAAGTGGAGGCTGAGAGCACGTCCATCACCTTGGGTGAGACTCAGTTTTTACCTCTCTGAGCAGAGTGGGAAGTGCCATTCCTGCATAACCCATAATCTGTGCACCAAAAGACAAAGATGACTCTTGGGGCTGGGCCATCAGGTGGGCAGGGAGGAAATAGATGTGGTCATATCTCTGCTGAGTGCCAAATCCTCCTGGTGCATCTTGCAGACCTCTCCCCATGCGAGGTGAGCGGCTCCCTGACTGACTGGAGGTCACCGATGGAGGTTACCATGGCTGACAGCACCAATGACATCTACCAGCTCCAGGTGTCTCCCTTGGCTTCATCCTCAGAAGGTAGGTGCTTCTTTTATCGTTACCCCTGTCTTTCACTGGACTACTGGAGACAGATTTGGAAGCAAGCCAGCAGGATTAAGGAGTAGGAATCAGGAGAAACAAGAGTTGGGTGTGGTAGTGACAGTAGAGGTAACCATGCTTTCCAATAGGGAAAACCATAATAGATATGGATGCACCAGAGTGGTTCTTCACTCATGGTGCAAATCACCTTCCCTGCTGTCTACCAAGCAGGTTCTGCTTTGGAGAGTCTCGGGTTGTTGAAGAGCATTTGAGATGTAGGGCTGTGGGGATGGAGGTGCTGATGGGCCACCACACCTCAAACCCAGGAGAGCTTCTCCTCAATGTTATCCCTGGGTGGGGGGAAGTAAAAGGTTGTGATGATGTGTGACAAGAGAATATGAAGTGGGTTGTGTGGTGAAGAAGCAGAAGTACAAGGGATAACATGTGAAAAGTTGACATCTCTGTCTGTGTTCTTCTCTTTTCTTATGTACTTCCAAAACAGTCACAGACGAAGATGAAGAGGAAATGAATTCGGATATTTTTAAGGTAAAACCAGCCTGTCTGGTCAGAATAAAATTGGCCAAAATTGTTACTTGCACCAGGAGAGGAAGAGAAGGAGCTATCTGGTCAGTCCTAAGAGAGCTGGACATGTAACCCAGGACCCTTGTTTAATGGGGAGCCTGAAAAAGTAAATACAAAAAGAAGGCTGCTTTGCAAACATGGAGAGGACGCATCCATGGAGCTATTTACTCAGATGTGAAAATCTGAGGAAGCTCTGTTCGAAATAGAGGTTGCTGTATTAAAGTCTGCAGAAGTCCTCAAGACTTTATCTTGCTCTTCCCTCCACCTCTGACACACATGGAGTTTAATCTGCGTTTCCAGATGTGTCATGTTCATCCCACTGATAAGATGGGGAGTTCATCACTGGTTTGCATTAGGTTTTTTTTAGGCTGGGAGTAAACTAAATTGCATATAACTTAGCACAAGGAGATACAATGCGATCTCTTCTGCTGAGCTGTCTCCTACTTAAGGGAAAGAAATAGAGCATTGCACCCATGGGAAGAAGTGGGTTTTACCATCTCCTTCCTCTCTTACAGCTGTTCGAACCATCTCAAGACTGGCACACCACCAGCGTTGGGGGGAAAGGCTTCCTCACCAACGAGCTGGGTACACAGACCATGTGCAACACTTACAGCTACAAGGAGCAGGATGGGGAGATCGACACAACTTCAGGTACAGACTCCTCAGTTATCAACCAAGGGCAAGGCCATGGGATGATGCGGAGCAGGGTTTTCATGCAGGGCACTTACTGGGAGGGAGCAATGCAGATGGAGGAGTCCACACATCCCTGTGTTGTGAGATTTCCAAAGAGCCTGTTGGAAGGCTGTAAGAAATTTGTAGGTAAAAAGGAAAACTACCTCTAGTAGTATTCTACAGCTTTGTCTTAGGGTTATATGTAAGTTGTGCTGGTTTTCAGTAGCTCCTTGCAATGTAACTGAAGTATTTCCACTTAGCTGAAATGGGACAGTTCAGTAGAGAATGTTTGGAGTATTGTAGCAAAACATCAGTCTAAGGTATTTACTCACATTAGAGCAACCTTTCCATTTTAGATACACTTATGTACATACACACGTACATTGTTTTGCTTTTGCTGCATGCAAGTCAGTACTCACCTGTGTTTGGTTTCCTCTAGGAGAGCTGGAGTCCAGGTTCTTTGACCCAAAAACCAGCCTCGAGTTGTTGTCTCCCTGGCTGGAGACAGTGAGAGCTCCCATGCAAGTCATTCCCTGTGGCTTGTAAACCCCTGGCTTCCTCCGACCACAAACTGCTCTTGGATAGAAACTTGGACAAGCCTGAAAAAAATGGAAGAGATTGTTTGTTACTGACTGAAGAAAGTAGCTTTTCTATTCCGTTTAACTTTCAGGCCTGAAAAGGTTAGCAAGGAAAACTCCATTATCAATTAGAAAGGAATCCCATCACTAGCAGGACTCCTGGCTCCGAAGATGCTCAGCAGCAGTACGCACCTTATCATTGCTTTGGAGGTGAAGCTTCTGCTGATGAATGTGACCTGGTGGGGTACCACTGAGTGTGCTGGTGGTCTGGGGCGGAGACACTGCCTCCCTGTGCGAGATGCGATGGACACTTTACCCACGGAGTGCTTAGGAGACACGCTGCAAATGAGACTCTGACCTGTTAGTTTTGGTTGCTGCTTACCTGTGCAACACTGGTGACGTTGGGCTTAACGACTGTCATACACTTAGTCAGGAAAATTGCACTAATTGGCTCTCTTCTTTGATTTACTCCATCACATAGTTCATCTTTCAGCTGCGTAAATAAAATGTGAAAATCCAGTTTAGGCTTTGCTTCTACATAGTACACTTACCCAGGATCACTCATAGGATGTTATAGGCTCACAGGCATGCCATATGTACTTCCACGTAGTAATTGAAGAGTTGCTGCATGACACCTTTTGCACTGATAGGGGCAGAGCTCTTTATTTATTCCATGTCTCTCTGGGATCCCTTCTAGCAGCAGCACCTGCAGCCCCTGCGCCAGCACAAGCAGGGGAGCGTGGATGGGAGAGGTTCTAGTGTGCGTGTGTTATACCTAGGAATCAAATCACTAAGCTGTAATAGTCTATTTTCTTGTACATTTTATTTTTGTATATAAAGTGCTGTATATTTGTTTTAATAAAGAGGTTTTATATATGGTATGTTTACTTTTTCTCATGGGAGAGCTCCAAGAATGAATTCCAGATTCCTTGAAAAACACCCGAACAGCTGTGCTATTGACAGAGACAGTTGGAGGGGGTTTTTCATGAGTCATTGAAGCACATGGAATTCTCTAGTTTGATCCCATTCTCCACTCCCCTTCATCCCAGTGCAGCTGATAAGTGGAATCCTACTTGTTCTGTACACCAGTGGGGTGGTTGATTTTTATCTGCCAACATCTGCAAGTCAGAGCCAGGTGATTGGTTCTGCTATTAAACAAACCTACACGCCAAGTCCCTGCTGTGGATGTCCTCATCAGTGACGCCATCACCCTCTATGATAAGATCAGCAGTGAAGACCTTGACTAAATAACTCATGTTTGCCTAAAAAGAAAGCACATGCACAAGACAAGGGGAAAAGCAGCTGGTTTTCCCCTGCATATTTCACTCATTTGCCATACTTCCAGGCTGGAAAGGCTTGACATGATATTGCATCATTTGGGGTGGGAGGCAAGAGCCCAGTGAGGCTGAGGCAGCACATCAACTGCAGCCACCAGGATCTGATACTGCCTGGAAAACCCCCTGGGCTGAACAAAGCTGTGCCAGCCTCTGGGGAATAGCTTCATTCACTGAGTAAGAGTAACAGCGGGGCTGAGAAGAACACCAGGCTGCAGGAGAGGAAGACCCAGCCCAAAGGGCTGGAGCAAGCACAGGCTCTGCTGTGACTCAACCTGCAGACACACAGGGCCAGATGTGGGGTTTACCCAGGGAAGAAGGGGTAAAACACATGTCATGGGAAGCAGGTGGTGGTGGGTCTCAAACCCAGCACATCAAGGTGGACGGGCAGCGCGGGCAGGGAGCGGCTGGGGAGGGTTGGGCAGCACCAGTTAGTCATTAACCAGCCTTGTCTGACACAGTCCAAAGCAGGCAGCTGCAGGCAGAGAGCAGCTTCCTATGGCCTCATCCCAGCTCTGCAGGGCCATGGCTTGGAGGGTGATGACCTGGCTGTCCCTGCACCACAGTGTCTGGCTCAAAGGTCCATCCCCCGGGGAGGGATCCATCCACCCAGGAACCCCCTGGGGACCAGGGCTGCTTCCTTGGGTCACCTCCACCTCAAACCCTGCACCACTGCCCAGCACAGGTCTAGGGCAGGCAAAGAAGTGATCCAAGGGATCAGCCAGGGAGAGCACATGGGGCTGCTGGACCAGGAGCCACCCCTGTGCCCCCAGGAAGGGACATCATCTGGGTGGCATCCACATAACCACAGGAAGCTGGTTTTGTCTAGAAACCACTGCAAGTTTGTTACACACAGGGGGAGGTGTGGGAGAGAGAAGGGAAACTTTCTATGATGCGAACAGTGCTAAAAATAAGGTAGAGACTAATTTGCCCATTCATGCATCGAAAGGAGCAAGGTTTTCAGTTATGCTCAGACACAGAAAACCCAGCACTTCAGTTTTCATAGGTTAAAGGTTTGGCCAAGATTTGAGGACAGAAGAAAACAGCAGCCAGTGCCTCACATTGAGCTCACAGACATGCTGCAAGGACAGAGCAAATGCTTCCCTCATGCCAAGGTACCTGTGTGACCAACAGCACATCAGGTATCTCGCCAGTGATGGGGTGGAATTTATCCATCCGGTTGCTTCACTGGCTGAATAACCGCCAAACTCAAAGGATTTCACGATTGGTTTTGTTGGTTTGAACTCTCTGGGAGGGGAACAAAAAGTGAAGTCGTGTTCTGCAGCTCAGGAGGGGTAGGACGTGCTCAGACTTGGAGGCTTTGGTGCCATTGATGCCTGGCTGGCTCCTCCATCACCTCCAGGTCATTTGTAGAACCCACATTTCTTTACCCAGTGCACATTGAGGCTGCTTGCACCTAGAGGAGCCTCATGAGGGCTTCAGGATAACCTCCTGCACAGGCTGTGAGATGAAAACAGTTTGAAAACCTTGACATAGGCAAGTTCAGGAGAATCCAATTCTAACCAAGCTCTTCATAAACCCAGCAAACCTCAGCTGGCTTTCCTGTTTTCATCTTCACTGTGCACACAGCTACTTTCAGCTGGGAAGCAATCACATACCAGGAGAGCAGGTCACTGGAGAGAGCTCATCTTTGCCAAAGCCAAACAAAGCAATAAAAGGAAAGCTTTTATGGCTAGGGCTTTAAGAGCAAGCAGCTCTTTCTTGTGCTATGAACCTTGCATGACGGTGAGAAAGATCTACAGGCAATGCAAGTGTTGTAAAAATAAAGAGAGCTCACCTCTCTGTGCTGGAAACCCAAGAGGAGTCCTTATATAATCAGTGGTCATTTGGGAAACAAATGGGGCTAATGCTACAGGCTCCAAAGGCTGCTTGAGCAGAGAATCTCCACCACTTACACCACACTTCAACCGTCACTGGTTGCAGCTTAATTGCAAACCTTTAAAGTGTTTGAAAACATCCCAAATTCTCCTTATTTTGTTTTAGAGCTTTAGGACATCAATAGGACAAAACCTCCTGAAAATAACACAACCATCTCAGAAACAGTCCCATTACCTGAACCTGGAAAAGCCCTTCAGTGATTCAGGCACTGATTTGGCTGCTGCAGCATCCTGCATCAAACCCAGGTTGGACAGGGCTTGGAGCAATCTACTCTAGCGGAAGGTGTCCCTATCCGTGGCAGGGGTTGGAGCTGGATGAGCTTTAAGGTCCCTTCCAACCCAAAACTTTCTGTGATTCCATGAACGTAGCAGAAGACCTTGGTTCCTGCCAGTAGGCTTTTCAGTGCTGCAGAGGGAAGGCTATCACTCACCTGTTAACTGCAGCTTTTCCTAGTGAAAACTCTACCTATAAGTAAAGAGTTGTCGCCTTTCCCTGATCTTCATCCAAATGGATTGTTAAAATGCCCTTCCATAATTAGAGGAACACAATTTCCTACACTGTCCACTTAGAACATTGCTCATCATTTAATCACTCATTAGTAGCAACCTGTGAGCACTTGCTAAAGGAGCCTTTAGCTCCTGGTTGCCTGGAGTGATGGCACCTTGCATGAGCTTTTCTTGCCTGCAATTATGGTTTCACCTTTATTTGCTGAGGTGATTGAAGCCTGATAACAGGACACATTTCCAGGCAGTCACAGGGTTTATGGTATCACACCTATAAAGCAGAGCAGGCTTCAGACCAAAGGTATGAATTTATAACTGCAGAAAGCAGTGGGACATTTGTTTGTAGTGCAAAGGCAAACTGCTGCTTAGATTGCAACTGAGTGTCTCAGGCTGCAAACGTCATTTCTCTGCTGTTGTGCTGGATCTTTCCTCCTCTCCCAGTTCCCAAGGGTCCATTTTCTACCTTCATATTTGTAAACACAGCACAAGGAGAACAAAGTTCTGCAGGGCAGAAACCTCTCCCTAGGGGATGCCAAGGAGAGAAATACAGTGTGTAGAAAAGTCAGGTTTAGAGCTTAGATGGGGAAAAAAGCTTCCCTAGAAAGAGGTAAAGGGAAGCAACTCACATTTTAATGTACAGTTTCTAAGTTGTGCTTTCCCCTATACCAAGTCCTTCAGACTACTTCCTGCAGTGCTGCACTTCAGAGCTCCTTTTCCTCCCACATTTTTACATCCCCTTCACTGTTTGTCTCCTGTTAAACTCACCCCATCACTCCCCATCCTTCCCATGTGCAAAAGAAACAAGGCAATAATAAAAGCACGTTTGAGCAGGCAGCACAGCATGTGTATCTCAAGCTGCTTGTATACTATGTCATTCCCCTCTAACCTTTGGTCTTCCCTCTTCTGCTCATGTCAGGATGCAGATCAGAGCTGCTCTTAGCCACATCAGGCTGTGTGTGGCCAAATCACAGATAGCACGACAGGAGTGACAAGGAGGATGGGGTACCCAGGGGGATCTATAGCCATGGGTGTAGAAGACAGCAAAGAGGGCAGTTCTCATCTCAGTCACCAAAAACCCAGTGGGGACGAGAAGGCTGATCTGATGGCACATCCAGTTGCTGGCAGCTCTTCCTTGGAAAGCAGCACCAGCTCCTGGTCCAGAACAGCAGCACTGCACATTGCTCACACAACACAGGCACCCCAAATGAGGTGGCTGCCTGCATGGAGGACGCTTGACTATCGCAGATGAACTCATTGTCTATTTTGGGAGAGGAAATTTCACACTGCAAATAAGCGCCTGCCTGTTGCGCATCACTCCCCCTGCACGGTGAGACACGCTACGCTGCAGGCACGTGGCCCCAGCACCAACGCACAGAGACGCTGGGGCAAGCAGAGGTGCTACTGCAGCAGCAGCTTCTGGGGATCTTCCAGGGGAATTCAGCTTCAGCAGCTCCGTATGAGTGCCTGAGCAGAAGTGGCTGCCCCTGGCAAAGGGAAGGACTTTGATTGCGTGCGGCAGTGGTTAGAGATACAAAAGCAACTGAGTGGTTAAGGGGCAGGTTTCACTGGGAGGAGGATGGGGTAAAGGAGCTCTGGGCAACTGGAAAGGAGTGGAGGTCTTGTTTCTTTCAAAGCATGTGGTGGTGTAGCAGTGATAACACATGGGATGAAGGACGGAAAACAGCATAAGGATGCTGGCCTTAATTCCGAATGAACCCAGCACAAGCATTACACACTAGCTATTTGCAAGCAGGGCTATTAAATAACGAGACCCAGACTAACCACAGGCACTGACACTGAACATGCCCAGTTCTGATATCTGCATTGCAAGAATATGTTTCACTGAGTTTGTTCTGTCATGATCTAAAACCAATAAACACTTCACCAGCAGTCTTTAGACAGAAGAAATTCATTGTGGAGCCAAGTCCAGACAGGCAGAACTTTGTTTTCACCAGCGTCACTGCTGAAGAAAGCAGAGGGAGCAGGGAGTGACGCGTGGACTATGCTGGCTTGATCCCAGGCTTGTGGCTTTTTTTTAGGTTATTACTAAGGAACTGGAAGGAGATGGCAGAGATAACCTGGGTCATCATTTAAATGCATCAAGTGAACCATGTTAGCACATACACATTGCACACAAATAATAACTGAGTGTTATATCCAGCAGCTGCCAGTCCTGCCCAGAGCAATCCTTTGCCATCACCTTTGGAGGAGCCTCACCAGGGCTTCTCCCACTCTGCATGCAGCACCCTATCTGGTGCTTCTTTGGAAGCATCTTCTGTGCATGCATGCTTCTGGAAGCCCACAGCCAACTTTCCCAGAGGTGTACCATGGTGACTGAATGATTCATACCATCATTTCCTCTGTCTCATAGCTCCACACACTCCATAGTGTGGTCCCAGCTCACCCAGTGCAGGCTGGGTCCACAGCAAAGCTGTACTTCATCTGCCTAATGTTCATGGAACAGCTGTACCATCTCAGCCTGCATGCCAGAAATCTCATCATAGGCTGCATCACATCAAGGGATCTCATGTAGTTTATATCTACTAGCATGCAGCATCCATCATGCTCACACCAACAATCAGCAGTTGCATCTGAGCCATACCTTAAGCATCTTAGATGTTGCCTACAGAATATGATTGGAACCACAAGGGTTTCAAAAGTTCTACAAGAACCAGCTGCTTCTCAGCTGCTCTGCTTAATGCTACCCAACTAGACAAGAGGAACAGTCCAAACCAGCACAGCTCACTGATGCTACATGCACAGGCCATGCATGAGTGATCAGTCTCTCTCATTGACATTGATTTTTCTCCAGGAGCCAGGGAGATGAAAACTCTCATTGAGAAGAAGAAGAGGACTTTAAAACCCCACAGGAATTACAAGTTATGTTCTTGAAGCTATTTTAAATTTACATCTTGTGACTGATCATAATGGCAGCTAAGACACCAGAAGTTTTCCCCATTAATTTAAAAAGGCTTGGACCTACATAGGTTATACCCCTCCTCAGCCATACCAGAGCTGACCATTTTGGGCCTTAATTCCCAGATCCTCTTTGCTACTGGATTCATCCCAACACTCTAGAATCATTGTTCTGATGTGAGCAGCAACACATGAAAGCATGAGCATGTGCTGGTAGAAAAGCTTGAAAGCAATTCTTATCTTCAGGAAATTCCCCCTCCCTCAAAACAGCAATTCCTCATGGTGAGGTGTGAAGAGCTTTGCTAGAAGCACAGGTGGAACCCCCTCATCCCCATCCCTGACAAACAGTTCCTCAAAGGAATGACCCCAGGTAAGAAGTGGGTCTACCTTCTTAAAGTCAAGAGAACGGAGCAGGAAACCCACTGCTGCCTCCCCATCCATGGGATGGGCACAGCCCTGCTCTCTTGATAAGGGGCTGGAAGGGACTTTCAACACCCTTCACACAGTAACAACCCACTTCAGTGGCATTTTCACAGTGAACACTCTGCATTCAGCAGACCTGAGGCACATTGTGTTGGAGGAACAGGAACCTTAAGGTCTGCAGGATGCAAGCCCAGCCCTACAGGAAAACCAACTCACTATGGTGTCAAACCCTAACAGAACACTCCAGAGCTTGCAGTCAGGACATGTCCTGTGCTGCACATTTCACTAGTGCCCTCTGTGCAGAGCCCTCCTGCTCTGAAACCAGCCCTGTGAATGGAGAGCAGCTATGAGAAAGGCTCCTGTTATACATGATAACAACTTGCTGCCTCCCACACCTCTGCTGAGCAAACCACTGCTTCCTGAATGGGTGTCAGGCATGACATATTGCACATGCTGGAGCAACCGTCACTGCCTGCAAGGTGACAAACAGAGCTAGAGCCTTTCCTGGTATTTGGGGCATAAATCAGGGTACGCCCTGTGAGGCTGGTGGAGATTCTACAGTTGAGAGCTCCCTGGTTTTGCTTAGGGTGGTGGCTGTAGAAGTGCCTCTCTAGACAGGGCAGGTTTAGTCTAAGGCACTTTCTACCAAAGCATTTCTATAGCATGCCTTAGCTGGAGAGCGCAGCCTGATGCTGCTGCAGCAGTGTTGCCAGAAGTGCCTGTGGGCATCAGGTAAGCCCATACCTGAAGGGCTAAGAACTTGCTTCCTGGTTTACTATCATTCCCCTGCAGCTAATATGGATTTATCCTTTCCTTCCACTGCACATCTCACCCATGGGGTGGGAAGTGACTCTATCATTACTCATGACCCCAAAGGTCTGGCAGGCTGATTGCTGCATAAATGTTTGGTTTTGCTCTTACCCCTGCAACTATTCATTAATCATCCCACCAGGTCCATACCCAACAAATGCCCAGACAGCATTGCCTGCAGGCAAGATTCTAATCTGAGGGTAACAGCAAATTAAACCCAAGAATGACTGCAGCCCTTTTAAGCCACATGTAATTCAAACAGCAATATGAAAACTTCCTTAGATATGTTTCTAAGGCATTAAACATCCCAGATTGAGAACTATTAAACCCCAGACCCTGCAGTTTACCTGCCCTCATTTCTCTTGCTAGTGCTCTAGTGTATTAGCTGGAGGTCTCCTCCCCAAACCCAACACATCCCCAGCAGCAGGACTGCACTCCTAGTTCATGTCAAGCACTTCTATCCTTGGGTAACAAGCAATGAAAACATTAAACAATATCAAAGTACCTGGTGCAAGGAGGAGGTGATGCAATGCCAGCTCCCAACCTGGCTCTGCCACGCATCACTTTGTAGAGCTGCTCCTGCCACCCCAGGAGCTCTGCTTTCAGTTAAACAGACGCACTGGCTCCTTTCCTTCCTCCCTGTGCTAAAAAACATCACTACAAAACCCATATTAATAAGCAGGATACAGCCATGGAGACATGCCCCTAGCTAAGCTGCTCCATGGAAAACCCAGAGCATGGTAGGGAGCTGAACTCAGGCAAAGTATTGCAGGTGCTGATCACAGTATTTAAATGCAAATGACAACAAAACCCACTCACAAGATAAGCAGCAACACATGAGAACACACCAGAACCCATACAAAAATGCACTGCAGCAGCTCTACTTCCTATTTCCTTTTCCTTAGAGCTCTGAAAATAATAGCTGCAAAGGTCAGGAGCTTTGGGGACAGTCGATTCCAAACAGGCAGCAAAGCACACTCAGGAGCCAGGTCCCAAACCCTCACCATTTCCAACCTGATCCTTCCTACTGATTTCCTACCTGGAGTACCACCAGGTGCAAAGCACTGCAGTGCAGAAGCTGATTTATGAGAGGAGCTTTGGTGACAGAAATCCTTTGGTGGTGGGATCTAGGGATGCCTGGGGCAGGAGAGACCAGCTCAGTGATACAGCGTGGGGCTGCCAGAGCCCAAAAGGCAGCTTGGGGTCTGTATCAGCTCTTTTCTGGTGATACTTGCTGAAGTGTCTCTTGGAAACAACCAAATTCCAACTGATTTTTTTGTGTTGAAGCAGCACCAAGGCTCCTGGCTAAAATCAGCATTGAACTGTGAGAGTTTCTGCAGAGATAATGGGGTGTGCTTGGTCTAACAGCCTAGGGGAAAGGACACACAAAGCAGGAGTAAGAATCATCACCCAGACCCTGAGTGTGTGTTGCACCATCACCAGAACCACCTTCCTTCCCCTCCTCACTACTGTGCACTGTGACCCCCAAATGGCAGCACCATCCCTGGTGGCAAATGAGGCCCCTGGGCACTGTGGCAGGACCAGCACTAGTTACATACAGCAAAAAGACACAAAGAGCAAGCCAGGGGTGAGCTGGTGGGAGTGTGACTGCAGGTCACACTTGGACAGCTCCAGCCTGATCCACTGCAAGGATCCCAGCAACTATCTAATGGTCTGACACACACTGTACAGGGTATTTGAGATGACAGTTGGTGTCTTTTTAATGTTAAAGGTAAGGGAAGTGACCCAAGGTTTGATGAAAGAGAAAAGAAAGAACAGTCTAGCTAAAAAGAGTGGGGAAAGTCAGGTGCGAAGGAGGGGGATTATCCCCATGGCCAGATAGCATGGTGTAAGTATTTTACTCTAGCTTGTATTGCTTGTAGTCATAAAAATATAGAAGGGATGATAAATGCCCATTTGAAGACAAAATGCAATAGGAATAGCAAGGACTTAATTTGAAATAGCTAAAATATTTGTTGGTCCAAGGCAAGCAAGTGGTGAAAAGGGCTTGAAGTCGATGAAAGAGGCAATATTAGGAAATGGGAAGTGAAGCAATATCTACTGGTGGGAAAAGAGAAGTGGCCGGGATATTTCTCAGCTGGTTTCACATCCAGGCACCTCCTTCCACTCACAGTCACTCGTGCTTTATAGTAAGTGGGAAAGTGAGAGGTCTAAGCCAGGCTCTGTATCACCCACGGTATAAGGATGCCAATGGAAACACATCATTGGGTGGGAATGATTCATGGAGCACTGCATATTTAAGACACCATTTTCTCTCTCATGCAAAAGCTGTAATAGGGAGAGCAACCCCTCAGTTGCAAGGTCTGGCTTCCTGCTGGCATATTTGAATTGTTTTCTATCCAGAGGAGAAAACATTAAAACCAAAAGGATTGTTACTTATGTTGGTGTTAAGGACTATTTTGGTTTAGTAAATGAATGTGTAAGTGATAGGAGTAAGATGCAGAGTAAAGAGCATTGCAGAGGGCACATTGCAGTTTGGTACCCAAATGCAGATGAATGCCAGGAAGAGTTACAGAAGTGCTGGGGCAAATTAGCACTGAGCTCCTATCCAGCAGCAGAGCTCTCTGGCTGCAGCACCAAAAGTTGATTTGGAATATGGGTTCATATTGGTCCCATACATGGGGATCACAAGACACCCCCAGAATAAAGTAGCCTCTGACTTTTGCCCATGGCAACAGCACAGGCCAGCACAGAAGGCTGTGAATAGGGACACTTGCACTTGTTCTGGCTATAGCATCTGTATCACCTCCCTCCAGATCTGTAGTTGTGTGGGTTTATTTTAGAAGACCCAAGTACAGGGGCAGGTTTATGCTTCTGCTTACTTATATTTACATCATAAAACACATAAATATATCCCAGCACAGCAGCAACTGACTGCACGAGCCAACAGACAACAGCCTTCCTTGGCTGTATCCAGAGACTGGGCTTGGTTTAATTCCTAACATAACTCTGCCAAACGGACTTCCTGCATCTTCCTATTGTAACTCAAGGTGATGGATGCTGTCAGGGTGATGTATGTAGGCTGTTTTATTGCAGGTGTTTCTTCAGTACCAGTTTGTAACTTATATTCTCACCTATCAGCTGTTTTGTCTCGATCTGCTTCAGAATTTGGCAGTGAAGTATAACGAGGTTAAAGTAAAATCCATCATGATTAAGAAGGAAAAAGCTGTTTGTATTCTGGAGAGGGGTTTAAAGAGTGGGTGCACAGTGAAAAAGGGAAGCGATGCTCAGGATTTCTTTGTTCAGACCACTTGAATGCTTGTAGCTGATGGGGGTCCTGTACTCAGTGGCTGCAGCTTCCACTGTGAGCAGCTCTTTACCTTCCATCAAAGAGAAATCTGGTGTCTCCACCACCACTACCTAACACGGGATTTCTAGTGCAAAGGAGGAAACCTGCATGGGTGGAACCACAGGGTAATGCAGTTAATTCAGAGCAGAATGCAGGGGGTTTGCACTCACTACAGGCTGCAGGGATGGAGAAGGGCAAGGAATGAGTGTGACCCGCACAAACGGATTCTGTGTTGTGTCCCCATCTTAAAATGCATAACAAGGATGATGCAATTTACTACGGGTCTGTTTTTCACCATCTTCTATCAGAGTCATTTAGAAACACCAGCAGGGACTGGTGAAGTAGCAATACGATGACTGAACTTGCACTCACCTCTAAGCAGCCTGGGAAACAGTAACCACAAACTTGAAGTGAATATATCCAAAGCCACAGGGGTTTTGCCTCTTTCTTTCTCCCCCCTCCACCCCTCCATTTTTCAGCTCACGAGCCACAATACTTTATAAATACATTTGTAATACATCAAAAAAGAAGAACTGAAAATTCCAGAGGTGCATTTTATGCAGTATGAGATGTGGTCATCTCCAGTTTCATGTCTTGAATACGGTTTTTGCTGTATTCCAGTATAAGACTCAGCTTGAAAGGAGCTGTATAATGACCTATATGGACAAATGTTACATATACAAAGGAGAAATGAATCCTGCCAGCATCCTTGAGGAAATCTACATCTGAAATCTGAACTAAAATGTGGATCTTCAAAGATGTTTTTTCCCAAACCCTGTTTTATTAAACTCCTCTTTAACATCTGTAATTTAATTTTCAGTGCAGATGATGCTACTTAGCAAATGCTTTCTAAATAATACGAGTAGGGTATAGCACTACATTTTAGGATATGAAACCTACATATAGTTGCTCAGTTACTGAAGTCCCTATTTCAAACCTCCTTTAAATAGTCTGAGAACCCCAGAAGGCTATCTTGTAGAGATACAATATACACATTCTTTCCACCATGTCCCCATGTGCCTGTGTGAATATGAGCTTTACATTCCTTATACATTTAAAAGCCAATTTCTAATGAACCAAGTAGTTCCAGGAAGGTGAAGAGTGCTCCTGAAGAGAGGGATTGAAGTGGAATGGGTTAGTTCAGCCGAGGTCGGTCTTTATTTTGCATTAGGCAGGGGAAGCCCTGACTGGGATCCCTGTTTTCAGTCATTTGGCCATTGGAATGCAGAGATACCTGATAACAACCTTGGTGGGGTCAGAGTTTGAACGTCAGTGAAGGTAAATCCAGCAGTAACAGACACAAACAAGGTCAAAACTTCCAACAGCGATGCAATGTAAGGTGGGGGCTGTCCTTCATTGCCTCACAACACGCTGCACGCCAAGGCAGTTGGCTGGTTCCATCAGAATGAATCCACTTCTCTGGAAGTGACTTAAAACCACACGGCCGGAATGCCAGCATTCCCAAAGCTCCCACGAAGATCAGGCACGGGCTGTGTTCTGGCTGCAGGAGGCATGAGAAATGCCAGAATTAGGATCTTAATCTTTCCCAGTTGCAAAGCACATGGCTGAGAGTCTGGATGCAGGATCAGGACTGACTCAGCTGACTTTCTTCTGCTTTTCCCTGTGGTGTCCTCTTGTCACAACAGCCACCCAACAGCCACTGCATGGTGAAAGCTTCCCAATGGCCATTGCCCAGCCTCCGAGTGTGCAGCCCATCAACTGTGGCTCCACGAGCATCCATGTCCCTGCTTCCAGTGGGGAGGTTTCCCAGCTCTGGCTTCATCCTGTGCCTCTTCCAGCTATAAACCATATATCAGGAGCTGTAAAGAAAGGGACAATGTTAACATATTGAGTATCACTGTATTCCTAGATCATCTGATAAGAAGTATTATTTCTTTGCCAAAATGTATTAATTTCTTTACATGCCAATATCCATTCTCCCTGAAAGTGTTTTTTATATGTATATATACACACACACACACATTCTTACCACAGTGGTACCAAACCAGCTGACAGTGTTACCTTCAGTGGATAGCAGGGTCTGCCCTGCAGAAGGCATCACCACGGCAAGATGTGAAGATGGAGAACTGCATTTTCTAATGCTCCTACCCTGAGATCACTTCCAAGACAAAGGATTCTCTTTTCATAGTCCAGCTGGAAGGTGAAAACTTAAACTGGGGAGCCTAAAACTTCTGTAACCCCCCACCAAGAGCTGTGGGTGTCCTCGCAGAGCCTCTGCTTCCCCAAAGTTTACCCATTTCTGCCTACCCAGCTCACTGTGAAAAACAATTTCACATATTCCTCACCTCCTGCACTGTCTTAAGGTGCTTTTACTGTTTAAGATCTGCTTTCTGAATGACCAGAGGTAATGCTTAAACACTTGGATGTGACAATGTCCAGCTTGTAACAAGAGCGAGCAGGAGGAGTCCTGCCACGCTGGGGCTTGCAGGCTTTCCATGCCTTGTCCTGTGCATCACAGTGACTAATGCAGGGCTTACTGCTGGCTAGGAATAGAGCAAGGAGGTATCTGAAGCTCTGGAGTTTATGGCTACCCAAGCAATGAAACTCAAGCACATTGCATATAATGAGAAATGTGAACCAAGACAAGGAATTCTGTGCTGCTGAAGACCCAATAGATGACTCTGGCATGGGGATAAGCTCCAGCCTTCAGCTTTATTTCCATCATTTTAGCTTCTTGAAAAGGGAATATAAATAAGAAGTAAATCAGATTGTTCTGGTGCTCTGAAAACATTGTACTTGGTGTGCATTTCAGATTATTTTCTTTCATATATGCAAAGGCACTGCTTAATGCTTTCCTGTTAGCAGCCAGCTCTAACCTAAGACAGTCCCGTTGGATGATGTAAAATTCCTTGACCAATCTTAATAAGCAACAACCATCAACTACTCAAAAGAAGGCTGGAAATAGCTGAGGTAAACTCCAGGACAAGTCCTTTGCAGAAGCTTCATCACTTCTCAGCCATTTCTGTTCAGGTAGGATAGAGTCAGGCATCATCCTGGGAAGCAGCTGTGGTTGTATCTTGCATTTACAGGGCTTCCGACCATGTTTAAGCTGAATTTCACTGCACAACAGTGAGGGCTGGTGGCAGCCCTACTTATTTATGGAGTCAGTGGAAAGCCACATGAGCTGGCATCACTCCCACAGCATCTGTCACCTGCGCCTTGTATACAGCCAGCACTGGTTAGCAATAAAAAGCACATGAACATAAAGGGATGACTCAACTACATCATGAAACAAGATGAAATCAAATACTTCAATGTGCAGAGCATTGTTTGTCTCAAGCAACTAAAACAAATGTTGAAATCTGTGTTGTTTGGAGCTTGCTCATCACCACACTTTTGTCTCAGGAAACGTGATTTAGATCAAAAGGGAATTTCCCACCAGCATAAATCACCCCATATAAATATAAAATCAAAATAAAGTGTTTCAGTTGTGTTTATTATAACACGAAACCCCACCAAGAACAGCTGTCTTGTGGAAATGAGCTGAAATACTTGGGGTTTTCTCAGCCTCTGACCTGTGTCCATCTGAGCCACCATCAACCCTTGAAGTTTCTAAGGAACTTTTGCACCTCCTGACCTCATTTCTGTAGTCAGAGTCCTCAGCCAACCTGCACCACTCACAACACAATGTATTTAACCTTTAACTTAACCTTGGTGTTATCCCATGGATGTTCATGACCACAAACAAAACGTTCCCAGGGGATGCAGCCCTGTTTCCTGATGAACCCTGCCCTGTTTTGATACTAAGGAGCACCACAGTGGGTAACTGCCCCCAGAGAGAGGGGCTCACTGGAGACCCTTTCTATGCTGTATTTAGAAAGGGTGACTGAAAAACCTGACAATACGGGTTTTCAGCTTCATACCTGACAAATCCTTTTATCTCCCATTAACACACTGACGAGAAGAAAACATCAAGACCAACTTACATAATACTGCTAATATCAAATTGAGTCACAGAACTTATGTCAAAGTTTCCTGCAGAGACTGTTTCATTCGCTCATGGCTTTTCTTTTCCAAGCTCAAGCAAACACCTTTTGAGCCCATCTAAAACCAAGCCAAGAAATGCAAGTTTGAAGTTGACCTTCAAATGTGCGAGACGATAAGGGAGGCAACCTCACCAAAACAGAGTGAGCCCTCACCATGAGCTGCAGCATCACCTTCCTCCTCTCACCCTGCTCCTCACACTTCAGCAGAAGCCACAGCTCTGAAGCTCTGCTCACCATGGCTCAGCCTGGTTTGTGCAGCTATTTCCAGCACTGCTGCTGTACAGCGGCCAAGTTCACAGACTTCTTTATGTGATTTTTCATAACTTCCTCCAAGTGTCTCTTTTCCTTTCCATACTCAATGTTTTTGCTCTTCCTAGGTCAACCAAAGGCGTCTTTGCCTTGGCGTCGTGCCTATCTGCGTGCTCCAGTCGCTGCAGTTCTTATAGGGGGTGCCAGCTCCCAGGGCGGGTGGAAAAGGCTGGGTAGGGGGGATCCCACTTATTTACTAAGATCCCATTAAAAACTATCTCTGCAGAGCAGGTCCAGTCCCTTCAGAGCTAAAAGGGTAAGGATTTGGGTTCTTCCCCATGTGAAGGCAGTTACCAGGCAGATTCCCGCTGGGTACATGCTTTGCAGACTGAAGGCAATGCTGTTTTCCCTCCATTTTTATGCCCATTGCGGGGCCTGCATTGAGTTCCCAATCCTGCTGAAGACTTCACTGAGTGCTGTTATGGCCAGGGTTCTGAGTTGCTTCACTGCCCTGCTTGAAGGCAGAAAGGAAACCAGAGGAAATGACAGTGGTGGGGTATAAGTGCAGAAGTGCCATGAGCAGACACATGCTCCAATGGGTACTAAAACATCCTGCCAAGGGCAGGAACTCTGTTTTCTCACAGATCCCCAACTCGAACCCTGTGGTACACAAGGTCCATGCAAGACTCTTGGATGCACATCAAGCTTGCACATGCCAGTTTACAACAGCAGAGGATTGACCTCTTTGATCCCCTGCTCCCATCTGTTAATAAAGCACAGAAAATAGGTTTGGAGGTGCTGGGTTCTGCTGAACTCAGGCTCCAAAACCAGCTCCAGGCCTCAACAGCCATGGATGAGAAGCTGCTCCTGGGGCTTTGCTCATTCACCCTCTTAGGTCCCCAAGCTCTGGGAGGGCTGCAGCTCCCTGCATGCAAAGCTCAGCTTGTAGCTATTAATGCAACACACCACGGGAGGAGGGGTGAGTGTACTTGTGTGATGGAAGCCCCCAGGCTGAAACATTCAGAGCATCAAACACCAGAGGACATCCAATCCTAGAATCTCAGGTTGGAAGCAACCTCAAAGGTCTTAAGGATCCTCAAAGGTCCAACCTTTCTAGGCAAAGCAAGACCTAGACTGTCCCATTTGATGTACTCAAGTGTTTGTCTTCCTTTTATCAATCGCTGCTTTGATTCTTCAACTTTTTTTCTGCTTGACATGCAAATGCTCCCTCAAGCTCTTCCTGTTCTCATGTCAGGTGGGTGCAGTCAGCTTTCTCACAGCAAAATCACCCAAAAGCTTTGAAACCTGAAAGACACGGGATTGCCAAGGAGGAGAGACTCCGCATGCACCCTCAGCTCCTGATCCAACCTGGCCCAGCCTCTGGTGCAGCAGCAGAGGTGTGGATGAGGCATGAGGATAGACCATGCCTAATTCTCAGGTGATCCTGCAACCCTCAGCTCCTCCCTCATCTATGTTAATCAGGCATCACCCACCTGCGAGTGCAAGAGGCAGGGCAGGGCTGCAGAAGGGACAGGGCACTGCTGGTAACTATTGCAGCCCTGAGAAACAGCCGAGTCAGCCTCACACGGGATAAGCTGTTGACTCATATTTTCAGTTTCGGATGGTTTCAATCAAAATGCATCTGTTGGGAATTGACGTGATTCCAGGCTTTCCTGTGCACCCTCCTCCCTTATTCCCTCATTCCCTTAAAACGTTCAGTGCAGCATTTCTCAAAGGTAAATGCAATTCCTAAGGCTCCCAAGAGCCCAGATACAAGGTCAATGAGGATGAGCTAAAGCCATTGCTCACAGCTTGGCCAGACAGAGCACCCTGCAAGTAGGGAGACCTCAGCCCTGCACTCCTGACTGCATAGAAGAAAGCAGGAGGCAATTCAAAAGCAATTACTTCAGAACAATTAATGAGAGATGGGAAATAGCACATGCCAAGGGAGGTAACCACAGGAACATGCCTTTTGAGCTATCTGCCAGCACTGCAAGCTCCAGAGGGAGAGTAGGAAAATCAGTGCGTGGGCAACGGCTCATTCCTGAAGGAAGAAAGCTTCATCTTGGGAACACCCAAACATTTTCTTCTATTTTTGCCACCTTAATAAAGCCTTAACTCATTTTAGCAATGAAATTAAAACAAGAAAGCAAAAGCAGGAGGATGGAAAACCTAAGCTGCCTGCCTAGATGAGTAACACTGATAATTTCATTCACCTCAATCATGTGAACCAATGCTATAACGAAGGTCATGGTGGGAACTCTCTACATCAACAGGAAGCATGAAGCAACGCTTGAAGCTGAAGATTAGCATCAGGAAACCTGCTGCTATTTGCTTTTCCTCTCTATTTTGTACTTTCATCATCTATAAAACAGGAATACCGACACTCTTGCTAGCCTAGTGATGCATACTAAAACAATTAATTAATGTTTATGAGGCAATCAGAGAGGTTCAGATGAAAAGGACTGAAGATATGAAACCGCAAAAGGCTGCAAATGCTTCACATGCGCCAGTGCCCCAGGGCTGCAGGATTGCTCTGCAAGAACCAAATCAGGGCAGGGCAGTGCTCTGGAAACAAAGGAGACAAGGCTAAAAGCTATGGCTAAGGACCTTGGGAAGCATCCCAACTGAATATTCCTTTTCAAACCTATTATGTTGCAAGGCTGTCAGAGATCCATAATGGGAAGGCTTTATTTCCCCCTCACTGCCCAAAAGTCAAATTGACTTGGACCATTTCTTCCTGTTGCTGGACAAGAAAAGATGTTTCCCATGGCAGCTGGAAGGGTTATTTCAGGGTGAACATAGCAAGGCTAAAATGAAACTAAATTAACATAAATAAGTCTAGGAAATGCTGGTTGTAACACAACTCCAAAGTGCTAGCTGTTCATTGAACAGTGCTGATTAAATCAAAGAGATCTCCATCAGCAACTTGTGATACTGCAGAGCAGGATTAATTTTTTATGGGTGCATTACAATACCAGGACATGAGAGCAGTTTTCTGCGTACAGCCCAGCAGCCAAAATTACCATTGCTATTAGGACTCAACTAAGTGGGTATGAAGCACACTGCCCACTTCACTGTGTAAGCCTGAGGATGAGACAAACCTGTTCTGCCAATCTGCTTGTTTTGACAAAGCACTTTGCTTGCTGCCATTATGTGATTTCCAAGGAAGTTCCCTCAGTGATGCTTTAAATTTCCAGTAGGTTGAAATGCTCCTGTGGCATTCCATGAGAGAATAATCATCATAGAATCCCAGGCTGGTTTGGGTTGGAAGGAACCCTAAAGCTCCTCCAGTTCCAACCCCTGCCATGGGCAGGGACACCTTCCATTAGAGCTGCTTGCTCCAAGCCCATCCAAAAATGTCAAGATAGTTCTGCTTTGCCAGTTTTCTGGCAAAAGGGTTTGCATTGGTACCCCACTATGGGCTTAGCTGCTCTTTTTGTTCAGACCAACCCAAAACAGCCTCTGCCAGGCTGTTTGCTGCTCAGCTCCACTTCACACTGATTTACAAGAAGCAGTATTTCCCATCCTGGTGACTTGTACGTGTAGTACATCGAACTTCTTATTAATGACATAGTGACCCTTCACCTGGCTCCAGGGGTACCTGGCACTACCTACCCCACCAGGTTTAAAGCAACCATGGACACTCCTCACCACAGGAACCCTGATCATTGTGATTGAGTTTGTTCCTTCAAACCACAGGATTGTTAAACGCAGGGTGTTTAATTCCTGCTAATTCAGCCTCTCCCACCTGTGACCAGGGCAGCATGGGGTTGTGCCAGCCCACTGTGATAGAGACACCCACAGAAGTCTTCCCTGTGAGGGTGCTGAGGCGCTGGCACAGGATGCCCATAGGAGCTGTGGCCGCCCCATCCCTGGCAGTGTTCAAGGCCAGGTTGGACACAGGGGCTTGGAGCAAGCTGCTCCAGTGGAAGGAAGGGGTCCCTGCCTGTGGCAGGGGCTGGAGCTGGAGGAGCAGGGTGGTCTTTCCAACACTATAACAGCAACAAAGGAAAGCTCCTGCTAGCATGGCCTCAGCCATCAGGGCAGTTTCTGCACTGCCATGCACTCTGCTCTCAGAAACAGCAGTGCCGAGAGGAAACCAGACACGTACACAAAAACACATCCAAAGCAAACATGGCAATATTGCAAGCCCTATCAAACAGAAAGCTCATTTGGAAGCTATAATCCTTCCTGCTCAAGGCCATAACACAGCCATGGGGCTCACCATAACACAGCCATGTTCTTGGGTTCGCCTTCATCAGGCTCAAAATACAGTGCAAGTCTGCAGCTCACCACAGCCAGGACCAGCCTGGCTCCTGTGGTGGGGCCATCGACACATAAGGAAGGCAAAACTCATCCTGGGGCAAGCAGAGGCTCAGAACTGTGGCTGCATGGTCTGCAGTCAGCCAGCCTTCGAGTTAAGGGTATTTATAAGATGGGCTGGCAAGCCTGGCTCTGCTTCTCCGACTGTCTCTGTTTGGATGAAGAGCTGGGTGCTCCAGTCCAGCCCAAATGGCCTCTAATGGAAAGCAGGGCATGAGGAGAAGGGGGACAGGGCAGTGGTGCACATCTCTGCCTTGCTGTGTACCTAACACCACAACGAGAGCAAGCAGCAG
The DNA here is from genome assembly GCA_002631895.1 of Agapornis roseicollis. Classification (NCBI taxonomy): domain Eukaryota; kingdom Metazoa; phylum Chordata; class Aves; order Psittaciformes; family Psittacidae; genus Agapornis; species Agapornis roseicollis. The sequence continues at coordinate 368,950 of NDXB01006599.1, read as the reverse complement.
CTACAGACACAACTCCCAGGACAGCAGCTTACCCACATCCCAGCTGTATTAGTTCAATAAGAAAATAGTGGCAGCCACAAGGGATACATTTTTCCTTTCCCCATCGTGCTTTCAAGGCAAAAGAACAGACGTTCTTCAGCAGGTTTGGTAATACTGAAAAACATATTACTGAACAAACACACACACACACACACACAGGCTTTTTTGTTCCTTGCTCCATGTCTGCTCTTGGTTCTAAACAAAGGAGTGCAGACAAGATGAATTAAAGAGCAAGAAGTACTTAAATAGATATACTATGCCCCTCCCCAGCTGTCTCAGTTCTGTTTATGCTGGCTGAGAGACAGCATCCTCCATTCCTCTCCAACATACCAAACAAAACGCAAGCTAATGGCATGAGTCCTGTAATCAAGGTCACAAGCCTGGGTTTGCTGGTGTGTGGCTGAGCGTTATACCCAGCACAGGACTCATTTGAGCTTCACTTAAAACGGGCTGAGTAACAAAAACCTCCAAGAATTTGCTTACTGGGAGGAAAAGCGCTTTGGGAATGCTTTGCTCTCCAAAGCAAAGAGCAAAGTTGGAAAGCTTGAGGGTCCTCTTGAGTGCTGCATCTGAAGGAACCTGAAGGGTGAGCTGTGATCTACTGAAGTCAATGGCAAAGCTCCTCTCCATCTGGGGCTATACCCAACTAAGGAGGAGGGTAGGTCAGAAAGAGGAGGGAGGGCTCCATGCTCAACCCCTACAAATAAGAGAGTCATTTCCCAGGTGAGAAACTCACCTGGGGCATCAGTGCCTTAAAATAGCAGTGGTGACTCCACCATGGCAAACAGCAGCCACTCCCTGCACAAGAGGGATGCACACTGTGGCAAACAGAGGGTTCTCTTTAAACAAGGAAATCAGCACAAGGAGGACTTGCAGATTGGGTTGTTGACACAAGAAAACCTGCTTCAGCTCATAAGTCTGTTGTTTGCTTGATAGAGAAGAAACCAAACTGGCTTTGAACTGAGGAGTGCTGGCAATAAGGTTCAGCAGCTTAGCTGGGACAGCTCGGGATGTGGGTGGGGAGGAGCTTGCACTACAGCTGCTTGGAAAACACAGAATCACAGAGTGTTAGATTGAAGGGACCTTAAAGGTCCTTCAGTTCCAAACCCCTGCCACAGACAGGGACACCTTCCACTGGAGCAGCTTGCTCCAAGCCCCATCCAATGTGTGTCAGCTGGAGAGGGATGCCCAGGGCTGGCAGGAGCTCTTAGGGAAGGTAAAGAGGAAGAGCTTTTTTGCAGGCGATTCCAGTGTAAAGTACCTGTGGGACACGCTCACACTATTACAGTGCACTGCTCTTCATCTATTAGAACCAATACAACCAGTTAGAGCAGAGGGCAAAACAAGCTAAAGCTTTTAGAGGCAGCTCTTCCAGAGCACCTTCATGTGCTGTAGGACCTCCTGTATTTATGCTGTTATGGGCAGGTTGTCACATACTCGACTTTTATTAACCACAATACTTGTGCAGAAGAAGGTGATGCAATGGCTACATAGGAAGTGTCGGCTATTTCATACAATGCTGTTTATTGTGCCAGAAAAGACTCTCAAAATGGAACAGGTGCTGCTATGGTTCCTGACCTCCTCAAAGGGCTTTTGGCTGTGCCTTTTCCTCCTAAAAGGGAGGCAAAAATGTCAGCATGCAAAAATTAGTGCATGTTAGTGAGGAAGTGAAATGGCGCAGCAGCAGCACTGCCCCTGAGCCTCCTCCCTGCACCCATTCTGGTTTCAGCTGGGGGCTGAACTCCAAGGGTTGAATGGATAAAACAATCCTTTCTCTTTATCTAATCTCTTCTCTGCCCCATTATCTCAGCTCAAACACATGTTGGTTTCTCCACTGCTCAGTTAAACCCTCTCAGGAGCAGCAGCCATGGCACTGCCTGGGCTGCAAACAGGGCTGGGGGAGTTGGTCTGTCCTTGCCAAGGACCGAAGGTGGCATTGATCCCCTAGGAAAGGCTCACAGAAGGGAACCTTGATCCATGCAAATGCCACACTTGGAATTCCAATGCCTGCTTGGTTTATGTTGCTTTCAGTCACCCTTCTCTCATAAGGGGCATAAAATCAGTTCAGCTTCACCAGCTCCAGCCATCTCTATCATCACTAACTTCACAAGAGCCTGCTGCATCCAGGTATGTTTCGTCATCCATCAGCAACAAAAAGACTTAAACCACAGCATAATACATTGACAAAACCAGATACAGGTGATAAATAGCAATTTATGAACATGCATTAAAAGCAGGTGGGTATCACAGAGTCACAGACTGGTTTGTTTTGAAAGGGACCTTAAAGCTCATCTGGTTCCAACCCCTGCCATGGGCATGGATACCTTCCACTAGAGAAGGTTGCTCCAAGCCCTGTCCAAGCCTGAACACTTCCAGTTCCATCTTGTTGTTGCACATCTATTCAGTCTAACATGTCCATAATAACAGATCACTAGAAGCAAAATCACATCAATCGACCTGCAATGGGGCTGCTCCGCAAAGCCACTTCCTCAGCAGCAGAAAGTCAGGGGCCGAGGCAAGCAGGGAGCAGAAAGCAGCGGCTGCATAAAGGAGCCAGCACACATGCTGCTGCCCTAGTGACAGTAAATAGTCCCTAATGTGACCTTTCCACTGTGCAGCCTGTCTGGGGGCCAATATCCTCTGGAAATCATTAACCCCAAAAGTCTACACAGACAGAAATGTGAAAAATGGAGACCGATAAAATTTCATTTACTCCAAATTAAAACCGAATTCTGTTTCAGGCTTCTTACTCTCAAACGCCCTATGGAGTGGTCACCTTTCATCTACCAGCTGCTTGGTAACTCCTAAACTGTGGGACTTGCTTGTGGACACAGTGGGATGTGGACACGTTCCTGCAGCATCTCCCAGGGGTTTGGTCCAGACACACAAGGGTGGCTGGATTTCCCCGCTCTGCACCTTCCACCATCCATCGGATGAGGCAAAAGCTGTTTCATCTATAGAGTCAGGAGCAAAGCTGCTGATTCACATCGAGGTGTCAGCAGGCACCTCTGATTCACACAGTGAGGGTAAGAGAAGAACATCTACTGTAAATAAGATGAACCCTTTCCCGTAAATGAGTGGCAGAACTGGTTTTGCAGCCCTTGGGTCATGCCAATTTGCAGATAGAAAACAAGGTACTTGTAAGGGAAAGCAAGCAGCAAGCCAGCTTGATTCAGCTTAATCACTGGGTTAAGGAACCGTGCACCAGATGAACACCACTGAAGGTGTATAACTTGTGTAAAACATCCTTCAGTAGGGTTCACTTGAAACAAGAGCATCTCACCCATGAAACCATCGCCTCCAACAGCAGGAGACTGATGCTTCCAACAGCTGGTAAAGAAGAGCAGAAGCTGCCCTGAGGCTTTTCTCTAGACTGCTAAGGTCACACACAAGGCATTCCCCTTCCTCCAGGGGCACAGTCTTAACTGGCAGACAGTTATCTGGGCTCTTAAACTTAGCAGCACAAGGATAAGTTGTGGATATTGTCAGGGTGGTGAGGCACTGGAATGGGTTGCCTAGGAAGGTTATGAATGCTCCATCCCTGGCAGTGTTCAAGGCCAGGTTAGATAGAGCCTTGGGTAGCATGGTTTAGTGTGAGGTGTCCCTTCCCACAGTGGGGGGGTTGGAACTGGATGATCTTAAGGTCCTTTCCAGCCTTAACTATTCTATGTTTCTAGGTACATTGCTAAAGTCGTAGAATGGCTTGGGTTGGAAGAGACCTGTGCAAGGATGGCATTGCTGGAGGAGGAATAGATGATACATTGATGGATTAGTGGGGATGGATGGGATCATGAGCAGAGCAAGTTGCCGCACTCATGAATGCAACTTCTGTCCTGCACAGCACAAACTGGGCAGCAAAATGTGGCTACAGAAGTTGTGTATCGCAATAATCTCATCACATGTGTAAACAGAGGCTCCACTGGGTGCCCTCGGATATCAACTCAACAGGGAGATAGAGGAGAAGTGATCCCACAACAGTAGATGCTGGATCCACTGGACCTCTGCAAGGCACAACAGCATCAGGCAAGTAATAGCATGGTATCAAAGTGGGCTGATCTTTACTAATCTGCTAAAGAATGACTGCAGGGTGAGTGCATTCGAGCTCAGGAGGGAAGAACCTGCTCTTCCCTCCCTCAATCACAGCCTAGTGAGAGCAGAGTGCTCTGACATCACCTCTGCTTGTTTCTTCGATCAAACCCACCTGTGCTTTCCCCACCCTACCTGGCCCACTTCTGCAAGCCTCTGTTCTCCATCTCTTATGCACACAACCTCCCTTCCAGGTTTCCTCCCGTCTCGCAGCTCTGCATTTGGCTCCCAGCAATTCCCACCAGTGCTCCACGGCACCTTCCACTGAAAAGCCTGGAGCATTTAATAGGAAAACCTCTATTTGGTTTATTTTAAGCTGTTGTAGCGGAGCTGGCCCAGGCTGGGGCTGTATTTGGCACATGTCCATGGCTGCTGTGCAGCGATAAGCGTGGCTGCTATGGCAGCTCGAGATGAGACAGGAAAGGGTGGGATGGGTGTCAGCTCTTGAACAAGCCATGACAAACATGGGACAGGAGGCTGAAACTCCTGACCTACCACACGTGATGAAAAGGTGATCACAGACCCCCTGGGTCACCAAGGAAAGGAAGCCCCACGATGCTGCCGACACATGTTATGGGACCAAGAATGCCACAGAACCAAAGCCAGTTGTGTTTTCATGTGTTTCCATGCTGCAGCCTATGCTAAAGTTCTTTGCTGTCCCATCACAGCAGCGTCTGGCAAGTAACAGCATGGTATGAAGCTGGACTAATCTTTATTAATCCGATGAAGAATGCCTGCAGGGCTGGTGTACCTGAGCTCTAGAGGGAAGAACCTGCTCTTCCTTTCCTCAACCTGAACATGACCTCTAGCCCCCAACACAGGGGTGAAGTCAATGGGCTCTGTGCAAGGGTCCCAGGACAAGGAAGAGATGTGGCTCCCACCCAACATCTCAAAACCACTGCCTGAGGCTGCCTTTGGCTTCCAGAGGGAAAAGAAATGGGCAGAAACAGCACAGATCTGCACCCAGGCTTTGTGAGATGGGTGCTGGCACTGGAGGTCTGGGCCCCAAGGTAAGACAGTCACTGTGGGCACAAGCTTGGCAAGGGCTATGTGCCTCACAGCACAGCTATTGGGTACAGCCAGCAGTGTGCTTACACAAGAACAGAGGAACAGCTCATCAAGGAAAAGGGACAAGTGCAAGCTGCACTTCCTGCAGGCAAGGGAAAAGATGCTGAGTGAAATAAAGTGTGGAGGAAGGCAAAGAGGCTGGACATAAACCACACGTGCTTCCAACTGCTCAAAGCTATGCTCTGGTACAAGACTTTGATTAGACTGGTAAAGCCGAACTCAGTGCATTCATTTCTTCCTGACCACTGCAGTAGGACCAGCAGTCCCATATCCTCAACCTGAGCTGCTCCTCCAAGACCTCTCAGAGCTGCTGCTCTTCTTCCAGGACTCCTCAGGACCTGGAAGCTTTTCAGAGTGTCCAAGTGCCGCCCACAGGGTGCTCTGCAGCCTTTTTAATTCACACCAAGGCAGAAGCGTGCTGCACTTGGCTCACATCATCTTTTGAGCAGTGCTGAGCCTGACCGAGGCTGTTTTGCATTGCTGGCCAGCTGATGGTGTTTGCCATCAGGGCAGTCTAAGGGAAGCATCACAGTGGGTGTCACAGAATAATAGAATCCCAGCCTGGTTTGTGTTGGAAAGGACCCTAAAGCTCCTCCAGCTCCAACCCCTGCCACGGGCAGGGACCCCTTCCACTGGAGCAGCTTGCTCCAAGCCCCTATGTCCAACCTGGCCTTGAACACTGCCAGGGATGGGGTAGCCACAGCTTCTGTGGGCACCCTGTGCCAGCGCCTCAGCACCCTCATTTGTGTCTTGTCTGGAACGGACATTCCCAATGCCATCGCCAGGCAGTGTTAGCACAGAAGACACCAGGACAGCCCCCGACAGCCCCCAGCACACACAATAACCTGCAGAGACCTCCCTTACAGCAAGGCAGCACCAGTGAGGGCCGCAGTGACCCACGTTGCTGCCCAGGGCTCTCCACTGCCGATGGGAGCTGCTCTGGGGCAGCTCCTGCAGCAGCATCAGGGGCCACGGGTGTCTTGCGGGTGCCACTGCCCTCTGCAGTCCCCAGAGGAAGGCACCAGAGCTACAATCATTACTTGACCTGACATAGAAGGAAATAAAGCTCACAGTTTGTTATAGGCTGTGCAAATCATCTTATACTTGGGAAACGAAATCTGTTCTCCCTTCCCAAAAGCACATTCCTTGCTCGGAGCAGAGGGAAGCTGGGTAGGCAGCGCTGCTCCAAGGAGAGATCACCACCACCACAAGGGTGGTTGCCTCCCTCTTGACTGGGCTAGAATCAATAGATACAGCAGTGAAAGCCAAGCTGAGGCGCACATCCAGGTCGGAACACTTTCAGCTCAAACAACTGATAATAGCAGAGTTAAAAGCAACTGGAAACTCAAACCCAGGAACCGTGAATGGGATGAACCGAACCTCCCTGAGCACGGGGCAGCAGTGCCCTGCTCCCTGCAGCCCTGCTAGCTCCGGGGGCACGTACAGCAGGGCAGGGATGGAGGAAGCGTTAGCACCGCCTGAGCACCAGAAACAGCGCTGATTTCAGCCGCACCCACACTCACCCGCGCCCGGGGAGGAGGAGGGAACCGGGGCCGCATCTCCCCTGACCCCGGAGCCCGCTCACGCATCCAGCTCCGTTCGCGATGCTTCCCCGGGCTCCAGCAGCGCTGCTCGCGCGGGGTCCGCCGCTTACCTCCCGCTTCCCGGCCCGGCCCCGCTCCGCAACGGCCCCGCGCTCCTTTCGCTTTCCCTTTCCAAGCGCAGAGGGGCCGGGCCCGGCCGCGGCCGCCCTCAGGGGAAGGGGCTGCGGGCGGCTCGGCTCGGGCCGGGGCGGAACCTGAAGCGGCGGCACCGCAATGGGTGCAGGGTCAGAGCCTCCCCTCGGCCCGCATGGCACCGACCGAGGCCATTGCTTCCCGGTGCTCACCATGACCCGCAGCGGGCAGAGGGATCGCAGCCCTGCAACCCTTGAGATGCGAAAGAGACAGCCCCTGAGGGCGAGAGGGGTGATTTGGGACCTGGAGATGGGGTGCTTGGGATGCAGGGAGCAACTTCCCTCATGGGAAAACAGCGGCCTCCCAACAGGAGAACTCCTTCTAACCAGGTCTGTCTATAAGCATCAGCAGGAGCTATAACACTGGGAGCTTGGAAAGAACTACCTGAGTTGTATGATTTCTGATGGCTGAGGACAATTAATGGATAAATCAAAAAGGAATCTACTTGATTCACCCCAGGGTCAAAGAACCCTCCAGATGGTCACAATTAAGATGCCTTAAGCAGGGAGCCAACAGAGAAAGAGCTTCCCCCTCCAACACAGCTGGGGAGAGTAGCAATCAGCAGGAACAACGAGCCTCCTCCCCAGATGTTGTGCTCTAGTCTTCCTGCACGCTCCGGGGAATGACTGCATGCCTCAGAGCTGGTTTCTCCAGGGATGTAATCACTCATCTTGACATTTCCTGCTTATCACTCCTGTTATTTACCTTGCCTCGAAGTAAAGCTGTACCAGAGCAGCCAGCAGCAGGTAGCGCAGGGAGTTCTGAGCACAGCCCCTGTTTTGGGATGTTTTCCAACAGGACGCAAGAGGGAGATTCTTCACAGTGAGAACAATCAGACATGGGAATAATCCCCTCAGGGAGTAGTGGATTTCCCAACGTTGGACCCTGTTAAGATTTGGCTGGACATGGTGCTGGGACGTCTCATCTAAGGTTGTGCTTTGCCTAGAAAGGTTGGACCAGATGGTCCCTATTGTCCCTTCCAACCTGGGATTCCATGGTTCTCTTCACAGTAGCACTTGTTTCCACACAGGCCTGTGCAGAATGCAGCTCACAGCTGCCCCCCCATCCCCTGTCCCCCCCCCAGAAGAATGACCCCAAATCCAAGCAGCCCCACAGCACAGAGGCTGCTGGAGGCCACAGGGATGTCACGTTCCTGGGTTGGTTTGCAAGGGGAGGAGCAAGGGGGGCTCAGCCCTGGATCCCAGCGACTGGCCGAGATTGCACAAGCACTGCTGACAGCTCTCCATGGGGCTGCTGTTCTCCAGACTGCCCCAGCCCAGCTCTCTCAGCCTAGATCCAGAGCAGAGCTGCTCCAGCCCTCGCAGCATCTCCATGGCCTCCTCTGGACTCACTCCAACAGCTCCATGTCCCTCTTGTGCTGTTGCCCCAGAGCTGGACCAGGACTTGGGGGGGGGGGTGTGGTGTGGTGTTGGGGGTGGTGTCTCAGAGAGCACAGCAGAGGGGGAGAATCCCCAACTTGTTTCTTAAACCTCCAATGCACCAAACTGAGCTGACAGTGCTGGTAGTACTTCTGCTTCTCCATGGGCACACAGCTGAATGTTACATGTGGAGGGGAACCCCCCAGACTGAACCAAGCAGTGATGTTTGCACAGCTTGTGTGCTCGTTTCATCTGGGATCACAGAATCATAGCACAGTTAGGACTGGAAAGGACCTTAAGATAGAGTACATTTTCTTCCCAGTAGCTGGTGCAGTGCTGTGTTTTGGCTTTAGTCTGAGAACAATGCTGATAACGCACCCATGGTTTAGTTGTTGCTAAGTAGCTTTCAGTCTGGTCAAGAACTTCCAGTCCTTCATAGAATGGTTTGGGTTAGAAAGAACCTTAAGATCATCCATGGGCAATCCCTAAGATCCTTGCCATGGGCAAGGACACCTCACACTAGATCATGTCAACCAAGGCTCTGTCCAACCTGGCCTCGAACATTGCCAGTGAGGAGGGGCACAAGAAGCCAGGAGGGAGCAGAGCCAGGACCCCTGACCTGAGCCAGCCAAAGGGGGATCCTGCACTAGATGATGTTATTTGAATTATTGAATTGACCTTATCTCAACCCACAGATTTTACCTTTTCACTGATTGCTCTCCCCATCCCTGTGTGGGGGCAATGAGGCAGCGGCTATGTGGGACTGTCACCAGCTGGGTTGTCTCAGGCCATCGCTTTGCTTAGAGAAGTAGTCAACAAAAGAATTATGGAAAACAGTCATTATAAATCATACAAGATCAAGGAAGATAAAGCCTGTAAGATCACCAAAAATGAAGCAGCTCTGCTACACAGAATGCCCTAAAACATGAAGAGGTAGAACACCCCAAAAAGGTGAAGATGTAAAAACACCCATATGAGAACGCTGCACTTTAAGATAATCCTGAGTTTTACAAATAACAATCATTTTTTTTTTCTACCAAACCCTCAAGAATCAATCTAGTTACAGGTAGAAACATTTACATTCTTAAAGGCATTTCTACATCTTTCTATACACAAGGCTGTGGCTGCCACTAGTTTAAAGTACCCCAGGGGCATTTGTAAGTAAGGCATTGTGATGCCTGAGCCCATTCTATCCTCGAATAAACCATTTACAACCACTAGGATCAAGATTCTATTCTACAAATACTGAAATAGGTGTTTATTTGCACAGAGCATCAGTGTCCTCACCTGCTTATGGTGCTCAGGGCCCTGGAGAGCATTAAAGGGAAGTCTCTGTGGTGAGCCTATGAAGCAGAACTCCCTTCCCCCACAGTACCAGCAGCTCATAGATTTATCACAACGCCTCTTGCAAAGGTAAATCCTGTCCCTTTCCCCTTACAAGGCATCACTCACTGCTTCTTTGAGGATAACAGCAGCAAAAGCACTGACTTCCCCAGAGAGCAGCTCCTCTGCTGCAGCCAGCACACACCAGGCAAGACCAGTGTTCAGGAGCAGATACCAGTACTAAACCCCATCAGCTCTTTACCAAAGGGGCAATGTGTGCAACTCCCATTGGGATCCAAGGCACGGTGCAGCACCAGGACTTTATTCTGCAGGTACCACCATGCTTAGTGCTACAAGCCTTACCTCTTGCCAGCACTGATGCCACTCTGACATTTGCCAGTGACAAGATCAGGACCTTTAACCTCCACACAGATCACCCACCTATACTAAGATACTTCCTCAACTTCTTTTGGTGATACCAATCAGCTGGATTGTCTACCCAGGAGAACAAGACCCTTGATTAGAGATAAACTCGAAAGGAGCAGGATAGAAAAGGAGTTACAAAGGTATCCATGATGCCACATTAAATATAGCCAATGTTTTGGACTTACACTTTTCAAAACATAAGAAAGGAAAATCCCCTAGTATTTTTTGACACAGAGGCTGACATTGTGCTTGTGCATTAGTCATAACCAGGAAATTCCCCATTTAGCCAGAAAAAAAAACCCAATTCCTTCCCCTCTCCCTCTTCAGTAAACCTCACAACACTTCAATATGCAAGAACAAAAGTCCCCCTGTCAAGGCACATACCTGGAGAGAACAGTGGATAAGAATCAAGAGCTATGTTGGACCTTAAATGGGCTCTGTGCTTTAGGGCAGGAATTCCCATACTGGCTCCTGTCTCAGGGAAGCAGGGATCTTCCATTTCAGGATTGTTTTCTGAAGCAGTTTACAGGAAGAGACTCACGGGCAGCAGTTGTTTACACTGGCAAGTTCATCACAAGGAAGTTGGAGCTCAATGTGCTGTGCCTCAGATTCCTGCAGTTATCAGATAACTCTCCTGCAACACATAGAAAAGCAGCAGCTTCCTAATGTTCCTGCCCTTAGAAATAAGGTTTGAGAACCTTATTTTAGGTTTGCAATGAGCATTACAAAGAAGCTGATAGGCCTGAGAAATTGCACCATGTCTTTTGGGCAAGGGAGATGGGCTGTTAATGCACTTTCCTGCCATGTATTTGCTCATGTCAGGGCAACTGTATGATGTGCAGCGAGGCTTGCAAAATCCATCCTCTATTTCTGCACTAGCTTCAAATCCTATACTGCATCTTAAACCTGTCAACTTAAACACAAGTGACACTGAACCTGCCCAAGCATTGGGATTTCTCTCCTTGGAAGAGCTGAGGGTATGAGCTGGTACCACTGGTCAACTTCCTGCTGCATCCAGAAACTGAAGAACTGAACATATAGGGGAGAAAAATGCAGGGAAAGGGGAGCAAACCCTGTAGTTCAAGACACTGGTAGGAAGTTTAAGCAAACAAACCACCATAGTCTATACATGGTTTCAGCTTTCTTGTTTCTGCAACAAGCAATCCCAAGGGCACACATCAGCCCAACTGCTGGAATCAAAGTCTTGGTTAATGAGAGACAGGAATCAGCCGATGTCTACTGTATTCAGAAGACAGAACCAGTCTGGCTGTGTCTGTGACCTGGGAGGGTGCTGAGGCGCTGGCACAGGGTGCCCACAGAAGCTGTGGCTGCTCCATCCCTGGCAGTGTTCAAGGCCAGGTTGGACACAGGGGCTTGGAGCAAGCTGCTCCAGTGGAAGGGGTCCCTGCCCGTGGCAGGGGTTGGAGCTGGAGGAGCTTTAAGGTCTCTTCCAACCCAAAACAGGCTGGGATTCCATGACAACTCCCACAACCAGGTCCCACAGCAAAGTAAGGCCCCTAAAAGCTTTGTCTACAAAGATTTAGGTTCTGTTTATTAAGTCTCAACAAGACAGAACAAAATACAGACAAGTGCCATAAGAGAGATATCTTTTCACCATTCACATCTGTCGAAGTATAATCAGAACAGCACAAACGAGATGGGGTGTACAGATATATTGCATGTATTTAAAGAAACACAGGTAATGGCCAAGGGTGCTCCCATGGCTCAATGTATAATTTCTTGGCAGATTGTCAACAAGATCTCTTTCTTTAAACAGGCTGAGAACAAGTCAGTGATTACATGAGAGCTGAGTGAAATAACAGACCTCACAGTAGTTGTAGTGTTGGCACCTGAGAATCATGAGTGAGTGCTCGGAACCATGTTCTGAAGTTTGTTCTCAGTACGTTCCACCATGAGGTGAATACAGTGCCATAGATTAACACAAAACATAGCTCTGAACATATTAATTGTGTGCGTGTGAATGTGCATGTGTGTGAAAAGCACAGAACGAGGACAGGAGAATTGTTTCCATCATCCAAATTGCACAGAAGACGTTAAAACAACAGACACAAAACATGCACCACCCATCAAAGAGGAACAACCCCAAATACCACTGGCTCCCTCCACGCACAAAACCTTCTGCATCATTTAAAGTAAAAGTCTGCCCTGGAAGCAGGCCACAGGCAGGACCAGATGTAAACAGCTTCACCATGCAGGCAGAGTTAAAAACCAGCATTGGAGTCAACTGAATTTCATGAGCAAAGCTTCAGTGCTTACAAAGAGTTTGTGCAAGACAACCCTTTCTGTCTGTGTTGAGTGAGAACACACCGAGGTCCAATTCACTCTCAAAATTTCTCTTTGCATCTTCCTGAATTTGGTGATCAACTCAGCATGTGCAAAGTCATTTGAGTGAGATCAAGGGCATGCTCTCATCACCTCCACTTAATAAATAAGTTTCCCGTCCAGAGACAGAAATTCAGGAATCAAACCCAATTAGCAGCTTTGTCTGGCAATTTTGACTTCTTGAAGTGCATGAGCTGTGGGGAGGGTGCACTGAGGGATCCAGGTACCTGCCAGCCCTTGAACTCATTTTCAAGTGCCTTTCAGCTGAACTACACACTTGAAGTTACACAGGATTGCTCACATACTGTTCATGGTACTGCTCTATTAAACCAGCTGTGGCTGAAGGCTATACACTACTTCTGCTCATATAAAAAGAGAATGTATGGAACACAGTGTTTAAATTAATAAATAAGGTTAAAATTACAGGAAATGTTGCCACTAGCCCTTTCTAGAATGCATTTTAGAAGAAAAAGTCCATTTAACTTTCAGTCCACCAGGGAAGTATACAGGAGTTCCATCAAAAAGCTGTGCTTTTAAAGATCTCTGGATTTTCTTCTTCCTCCTTGGAATCCCTTTTGTTCCTAGAGGCAGGTCTGTATTCTAATCTGAGAGCAAAAGGAAATACATTAAAAAAGAAAGAAAAAATCACTTAAAAAATAGATGGGGAACAGAGGAAAAAAATCTTTGATACCCTGAGCCCTGTTTGATATTACAGCCTCCTGATTTCAACATCCTGTTGGCTTCAATTGGACAGGTCCCTTTCCTATACCAGGCATTATGCTTGTGCCACCTTCAGAGCAGTGGCAAAAGGCCAAAGGCTCTCAATGCATTTTTAGGTCAGTTTAACTAAACTGGAAGAGTTCAGCCCTTCCCCAGTACTTTTAGAACCTAGGAAGATAGATTATAACCCACAAAGTCTCTACACCTTTATAAACAATACACTTAGATGCATTCATGGACTTCTAGTCAGCCTTCAGAGTAAAATGATAAATTTGGAGCTGAGATGTCCCAAACATACACACTTGGGAAGAAGAATATGGCAATACTTGGGGAAGTCCAGTCCCCTTCTCTATATAGAGAACAGATGTGTTAAGATCAGAAGGTAACAAGGTGATGCTTACCCTTTCACCAACAGCATTTGATCAATGGTGTCTGGAAGAGGCATTCCGTAGCTTTCTGGCAGAAATAAAGTCAGAATTCCTGATAGCACAGTAAGGCTCCCCATCAAGATGTAAGGCAGGAATCGGTCATAGGCACCTACCGGAATACATTAAACAAACAAGCAAGCTAGTATCAGTTCCAAGTCGCTGGTGATGTTTGTACCTAGGTACAGGGCTTTATCCATGCAAGATTTATGCCTCCAGTAGAAAACAACCCAACCAGCCCTCCTCATAGTCTGGTGTTCAAAGCATCGTTGTTATAAATGTGGGTTAAGGAACTCAAGAGACCAGGAAACAACAGCCATAACAGCTGTCCCTGTTCAGTCAATCAGACTGTGAGTCTTCAAAGCATCTCTTGAGCAGCAGAAAAGCCCAGTGACCTGCAGAGGCAAGACACTGATGTGGGTAGAAAGTATTGCTTTCCATCCACCAGCATCTCCCCTACACACAGAAGATCACTTACCAAGGTAAACAAAGTAAGGCGAGAGGATGCTGCCCAGTCTAGAGGCCATGGAACTCGCTCCAACTCCCATGTTTCTCACTACTGTTGGGTAGAGCTCAGCCGTGTAAACATAAACTATTGAAAAGGCAGATGTGATCCCAAATTTCCCCAACATCACCAGCAGAATAGACAGTGCACGAATATCTGAAATCAAAACGCAGGAAGGACTTCAATAAAGCTCTGACAATTCATGGCATCTCTCCACTCCATCGTGTTTGTGTAACTCCTGCCTAATTCATCCCAGTGTCTGGCATCTTTTTTCCCCTGTACATCTCTACAAGCATGGACAACGTTTTCATGTTTTAATTTTTAATTATTGGGACTCAACATTTTAATTTCCTCTTGGGCACGGGGTTTCCTGCCAAGCAAAGAGTAAGGAGAACAGAGCAAGAATGGGAGAGGTCCTCTCAGATTTCAGATCCTTGCTATTGCTCTCTATCCTTTTTTATACAGTGAATCAAGTTAAACATTTGACAGAAGTTATTTTTGGTTTCCAGTTCTGGTTTCTCATTAACATTCTTAGCTGCAAGTCAATAATTTAATTACAGGAAGCTGGGTTGACTTTAACTGGGACAGAGTTGAAAATGAAAATAGATCGCATCACTGTACAATTGACTCACAACACATCTATTACCTGTATAACATAAGCAAGGCAGTGCCTGTGCATTCTTTTGTTTATGCTTTGATTTGTAAACAAGTGCTAAGCAACAACAACCCCCATCATATTCCATATCATTATCAGTAATGCGTCCATAACCCTATTAATCTAACTGTCCTGAAGATACATATGGTTTAATATTCAATACATGTTATTTTGTCCTCCTTTCCAGTTGCCAAACATTATTTTAATTATTGACATCAATTTAGTACAAGCATCTTTGCCAAGCAAAAATGCTTCCACAATGACTTCCTTGAATATAACTCTTGAAACAAGCCATAAAGAGACAGTCATTGACAGCTCCTTGGGAAGTAAGTTCTGCAGCCTCTTGGTAATCTAGTAAAGCCTGGTTTGCCTAGTCCTGGCTTTACACTTGGCCCATACCAGGGCACCTTGTGAGATATGTGCATGAAAGGCAAATCTGGACTACAATGCTAATCCCAACAGACCACAAAGCCAATGACCCACCTTTCAAAATGTACTTGAATTGACATGTTGTGTGAGCTCCTTGTGCAGCAGCACAGAGAACCAAGGGACAAAGACAGGAAACAAACATCTGTCTTTAGCTCCCCTAGGGACACTTTTCCTCCACATCTACCTAGCGCAGGGTACTGCACTTCACCTATCATACATATTTGAGATCAACTAACGATTCCATACGTGAAGGCACGAGCTGAATGAAGAGAAGAACACAGCCTCCCAAGAATAACGCAGCAGCCATTGAGTACCGTCGTGGGAGATTTCGAAGCAGCAGCCAGGAAATAATGTAAGCTGGAACTTCAATCACTGCCGAGAGGAAGCAGTTCACATAGACATCTCCATGCAGGTTAGGTGTGTCAAGAGACAGTCCAAAATAACCAACAGAGATGATCATCCTGAAAGAAGCAGAATAACAGGATCAGACTATTTTTTTCCTGAGGCTGCTGTGAACTTCTGTTACATCTGTTAAGCACAGAAACCACTCTGGAAGACAAATTCAGCACGTGCCAGATTCTTTCACCTCTGAAGAAGCTGAAGTGCCAACTTCAGAAAGAGAAACAGCAATTTAACAGTGCTGATGCTTTTTATCTTCTAAGTTGCTCTTGCATTCACAGAATAAAATATATTTAAAAAGATTAAAAATATCCTGTTCAGCATCACCACAATGAGGTAACTCCAGAGCTGTTGCTAGCCTTGCTGAGGCACAGTCTATGAGCCCATGGTCATAGGTGCTGGATGGTCCTTCAGCTAGAGAGGTCCTACATCTTTTCTGATGCCATTGCATGACTGTGCAACTGCCCATCCCACTCTTGTTCAGATCCTGCAAGGAAGTGCTGGGCACTTGTCACTTTTAGGTATCACATTTGTCTCTGCTTACTGTGCTGATGGAGAAGGGCTGACTACTTCTCATGTATTCCTCCATATATCAACCTAACCCATACCCTGGGAGATAGGTGATGATCATTCCTAATGTGGGGATACAGCAGTTCCTATTACTAGTAGTTAAGAGTCTTAAACTGAAAGTCTGGACTACTGAATTTTACTGCTGCTGTGGTGTACCATAGCTCTTCATTATGTTTACCAGGGAGCTCTGGGTGAAGAACATTGTTTCTGGGTCGTTACCCTCCATGCTTTGTGTATAAAGTCAGAGAGAAGGAATACACCATCACAGCAGATCCAAACAATCGGGGACTCTTTCTGCCATGCCCCAGGCTGGCTGGGCAGCATTCAAGCCACATCTGCAGGGCTCAGTGCCTGGGCTGGTCAGTGCAGCAGGACAGAGCCTGGGGGCCAGGAACACTGCCACCTTAATTGTGCTGCTGCCAGATGAGAGCTGGCTACCACACGATCAACAGAAGCACACAACTGGCTTGAGAGACAAATCCTGTCATGTCTTGGGAGATGCTGGGAAGACAAGATCATGCTTCACCAGCAACGCACAATAAACAGGAAATAATGGGCACTGGCTCAGCACATGTCCAGGTGCAGTGGTGGGTACAAAGCACTCAGCACTTCATCTCCTTCAGCATCTGTGTTAGAACAGAGCTGGAGCAAAACCACTGCACAGCACAATGTGAGTCACTGACAAAAGATTAGTTCTTCCTCTGCCTCACTTCACATGGAAGAGCCTTCATGGTCCAATTGCTTAAAATAAGTTGCATTGTACCTGGGAAAGTATGAAGTCATATAGCTGAGGGTGACCCCCCCGCTGCTGAGTGTGCCCTGCCAGCTACAGCTATTCTTCTCAGAGGTAGCTACTTGGTGTTTTCCATAGCACTGTACTCCTAGGAGTTATTTCTATACACAGTAAGTTGTGCTTGCTGGAACTCACTTGCAGCAGCAGTTTGTCTCAGTTTATCACATTGGCAGATCTTGACACAGTTCTACATTTTGTAGAAAACACCTAGAGGAATTTACACATCCCAGGGTGAGAAGAAGCCAAACTTCCTCCTCCCTGATGCAAAGCCAGCAAAGGGATTAGTGTAAAGGTAGCTACTTACTCAAAATGAACAAAACACTTGGCAATATGTAAAGGTGATACATTGCTACCTGCAACTACCCTCTTTTACAGAGCTTCTTTTATGAGCTCTTCTGGTTCATAATGCAGAATACATGGAAACTGAATTGATATTCTTAGTGATGGGCAATGGAATCTGGTTTAAATATTAGACAAGACATCCTTTGACCCAAAAAGCCACATCAGCTTGTACACGCTGGCAGCTCTGTGAACTGACCTCCAAAGCTTTGCCCCACTAAAGCACAAGAACATTGTTCAAAAAGGTGGCAAATAAACCTAGTTAGCCCCAAAGCACTCAAGAGACCTTCCTGGCTAGGACACTGCAGGTACATGCACTAATTAAACCTCACTTTTATAGCCTCTGGAAGGCTGTAAGTTACCCTCTGTTTTCTCTGAGCAATTACAGCTTCACTGAGATTTCCAGTAAAGGCGAATGACAACTGTTCAATCCAAGTATGGCTTCAGCTAGTGCAAAACCCAGCTGAAGAGGGCAGAGAGACAGAGCAGCCAGCAGGAAAGCCCAGGGAAATCTCAGATTAAAACTTCAAAGGCAGCTTTATCCCTTTAAGAGAAAACACAAAAGTGATAGGAAGATTCTCCCCCCTAAGTCAAGCATGGAGGTGGTCAGATCCCTGTAGTTCTCTCACTGGAGGACAGGGCATGACTTATTCCTCTTTGAAGACTTGGTTACAGTCAGAAAAGCATTCCCCAAGGCCCAGTATAAAGCAGGATTCCCACACATCACCACCAGCTGATCTGATTCTGGCTCAGTTTAGGATATGCCTGACTTCTTCAGAAAGGAATAACAATCAGATGTGTTTCTAGACTGCTACTGAGATTAAGAACCTACATAACCTGATTTCTGTTGCTTCAGCCAGCAGGTTGTTGGCTTTTGAGCTGGTTTCTTATGAATCTCTTCAGAACACCTTTGTGTTCAAAGAGCAGGTTTGAACTGGTTTGCTGCTTTTGTGCTTGTACACTCCTGAACCATGCTTGCTTACCAAATAATCACCGACATAATCGTGACAGTGAGGATATTTCGGGTTCTCACTAGATCCAAAATGGTGTATGTCTGCTGCTGCTGGGAATCCAGGTCTTGCAGCTGGAAATAACAACAAACACAGGATCATTAACTTCCTGCAAGCAGAATTACTGTGATAGTAACTCCCTCCCATAGCACATGCTGCAGGGCTGAAACAGGTGCCTCACTTCTACTCAGACTCATATAAGCCACAAGAACCAACTACCTCCTCCCTCATGTAAAGACACTTCAAATCTAAGCTCAAATTAGTAATGACTTCTTCTGCCTGAGGCTCCACAAAGCAACTGCTTATGGTTCCTTTTATACATGAATTATAAAGCAACAGCATTAATTCATGATCTATATGTCACTGTTGGTAGGGTCTTACATCCAGTTTTGAGCACTGCACCTTGAGGATCATGCAAATCACTGCACACTGACAAGAAGAGGGCAACAGGGATGAGAAGACACTTGAAAAACATGATCTGTAAAAGCAGAGGGTTTATTTAGGACCAGAAGACCAAAGACCAAGAATGGTCCTCAAAAACCAGCAAAAGAAGTGCTAAACTGTCTGAAGTGGACCTGGAGGACCAGACAATAAATAACAAGATTAAACTGCAACAGGGCAGATTCAGGAGACGACTCTTTATGCTGCATCAACAGTAATGCATCTAAACCCAGACAAACTGGCTAATGAGTTGAAGAGTCCTCACCATTATCTAGCCTGGTTTTGAGATGATCTTCAAAGAATATAAGCAAAGAAAAGCAACAAACTTCTCCTTTCCCCATGAAACTTTCCAGCTCCTCAATATAAAACCACTTCCATGTAAACAATGCCAAGATGCTTGTCCATGAAGCATGTGAACAAGTTTGGTGCTCAGTAAGACTGCAAAGAATGAAAAGAATTTAAGGCTTTTTTAAGACTTCTCAGATTCAGACTCTTAACTAGAAGTAACAGGGACAAGTTTTTTAGAAAATATAAAAGCTGATATAAGATGACAAGTTCCATTGATTTAAACTATCAACTCCCATAAAGCAGAAGAAGAATCACAGTTTTCTAGCCAGGTCATATTTTGCTATCACAAAAGATGGTATGTTTTCAGGATTTGTCACAGCTGCTCACTCATCAGCTTAATGGTATCTTTAACAGCCTTACAGCAAGAACATTAACAAGAAAAAAACCATGCATCTACCTGAGCATCCTTAGCACATTATCCACCTCAGAATTGAAATGAAGAAAGGCAATACTGAAGTATTTTGGCACCTTTTGAATTGTAAGCTGCCAAGTCAACACCTCACAATACCGAAGACTTCTCTTTCCATAACTAGAAGCCTCACTTTTGCCTGACAGACCTCTATGAAATGCAAGCACAATAAACTGTATACAGAGATCACTTCCTCCCTTGATTTTTTTATGTCAGCATGACCTGAGGATGTCAAATTAAATTCCAATATGCTTAAAGACTGAACTGCCTTTTGTTGGCACTGTATACTCCACCATATGTGCAACTAAGTTACCTACAGAAATGAACTATGGTTGTAGCTACAGGAGAGTGCAATTACTCTTGACTTTAAACTTTACTCAACTCTTTCCACCTGGTCTAACATACCATCCTCTACTCTACTAGTACAGCTTACAATGCTTTTTTCCCCTAAAACATCAAGCTGGTTCAGCAGACCTAGCTGGATGTATTGCAGGACACCACACACCAATACAGAGACAAAAGCAACCATTAGTTTAACTTAATTCCTCATCAACCTCTCTTCTATATTCAGTTAGGACACTGATCTGTGACCTTTATCTCTTGTCCCTCAACTCCAAACATAAGTTATCTTCTCCATGTCTTGTAAACTGTATCTGATCTAATATTGGGAACATGAAGTTTATGTAATCCCTGCAGTCAGGTGAAAATTCTTTGACTGCTATTTTGCTCTGACCTGAAGGGTAAACCTGGAGGGTCTGATGCTTGTGCACACCCAATTGCAGTGTATTTGCCTTCATAAATCTTTGTTGTCTAAGAAAAGCAAAGTTCTTCATGTTTGATATTTGATAGCTTTCCCTCTGCCTGAAGCCAAACCTCCCACCAGTCAGCTTCAGGCAGCTCTGCAGCTCCCAGCCCTTCTCATAAATCACATGATCTTTCCTAAGCACTCTCCAATTTTGCCACTATTTGTTGCCAAGAAACCAGCAAACGGGAAACAAAGGAGGAAAAAAAAACCCAGCCAAACCAAGCACGAAACAAAACCAGGAACAGCAAAATTCAGCCACAGCTGAGGAGAAAAAGAATGAGCATGGCTTTTAGGAGC
Organism: Agapornis roseicollis; assembly: GCA_002631895.1. Taxonomy (NCBI): domain Eukaryota; kingdom Metazoa; phylum Chordata; class Aves; order Psittaciformes; family Psittacidae; genus Agapornis; species Agapornis roseicollis. The sequence continues at coordinate 348,405 of NDXB01006599.1, read as the reverse complement.
TGGATAAATGGATAACACAATCCCTGACAGGACAGGCTAGAACAAGAAGCTAAGAGACGAGCAGGAAGGGATAAACGATGGCTTGAAATGAAACCTGGAACCCAAGCATTTCTACTCTCCTCCTATGGGATAACTCAATCAAGCAGCCTCTATCCGTGTCTGCAGCTTGCTTGCAATCAGTCACCTGCAGGATCCTAACTGGTTTTGGAATCTCTAGAGCCTGAATGGTGCAGGTGCTGCTCCCCAGCTGCCCGGGGCTGAAAAATACTCCAAACACGAGCTGGCATTGCTCCTCCAAAGGAGGAGAGTTCCAAAGAACTCATGTTCCAAAGGCAGGAGGGCTGAGAGCCAGTCATATTCCCCAAGAACCTCTCTGCAGTTTGAATAAGCTTCCTGAAAACCCAAGAGGCAGTGAGCCTCCTGTTTCACAGCTCTGCAGAAAGCAGACATGGGAACAGGGCAAACAGACCACTGATGGCCAGAAGCTCTGCACTGATATTTTTTTGGCCAGGGCATTACTTTGACCTTGAAAAGTAAAAAGATGGGCAGAAGTTTTGCATTTAAACTGCCTGTTCATCAAGCTCATTTCCCTTTGACTGCCAGAATGTTAATGTGCAATGATTTATCTGTAAACAAGCACTGTGAATACCAGCCCATCCTGCTACAGAAGTCAGCATTTCCCCTTGTCCAGTGTTTCCTTGCCCCTCCCTTCTGCTGCTTTGTAATCCAACCCCATTCTCAAATAGCAAACAAATCAATGTTTCTTTCTAAGAACAGGAGACAGAGAATTCCAGGGACAGTGACCTTAAGCAGATGTTGCAGCCAGGGCTAATTTGTTCTGCCACTCACAATGGATGTAGCCACTCTTCACGGCTACAGCATGAAAAGAGGAATAAAAAGGAAAAAAACCCATGTCCTGATGACTATTATCCAGGGAAAAAGGTCTCCTCAGAAGGTCTGGGTCCTCCTGGCATTCTCTCTCTGTCCCAGCAAGGCCAGGATGTCTGTCCTACTATCTACAAATAAATCTGAACAAGCAGTTTGTTTGCTCCTCAGCTAACTTCAACCCAAGCAAAGCCTTAAAGCCTTTTCAATGTCAACAGCAAACACTCAGAAACTTAATGGGTAACCATCTGCATTAGCCTGGGAGAGAGGCCTTGAAAAGCATGTGAGCATACAAGGGATTGTCCCACAAATTACAAGATAATACCAATTGTCAACCAGAACACAATTGGGCAACTGCCCAGACAGGTTCTACACATCTGCCTAGAAAGGTGCCATTCTCCTGCATTATGCAAACAGTGTGTCTGACCTTTGGAGGTCATGTTTGAATGAGTGTGGAACTGCTTTTACACCTTAAGGTCACCAAACAGATCAAAGGGGAGATACCCACAGGAAACAAGAACAAGTTGGAAGAAACAGATGGGAAGAAAAGATACTGCTACCTACTCCACCCTAACAGGGCTCAAGATTTGCTTTCCTTAGCATGGAGTAAAAATTGGAATTGAATATGAACTAGAATGACATTAATTCCAGTGCCACTCATCAGGATTAGTTTTGTGTTAAGATTTATAGAACTATACTAGAATGTGCAAGTACAAAATCTGTTCAGCCCTGGTAATTCAGATCACAGAGCAATAGGTACCTCAAGTTCATTACCTCCCCCCAAAAACTAGAATTTAAAAGGGAAAAGGTGGCTGTAAACTGGATCAAAAAGAATGCATGCTGGCATTCCCATTGGAATGGGATAGCAAGGGCTTTGCAAATTTCAATGAAGCAGGAAAGGGTATTCTGCTTTTCAGGAAAAGGATGACCTTTTAGCAATCTGAAAAGTACATAATAACACTGCAGGCATAACTCAATTCATATGTCTGGAAATCAATCACTTTACATGGTCATTAATAGGTCCAATGGATGCTAAATCAATCTTACATCACTCGGGTGAAGTATCACATCTGGGGCTGTAATGCCATTAGTTTTTGCAGCCTTTCGGATGATGTCTTCTGCCTCCTGAAACCTTCCCTGGGATATCAGCCACCGAGGAGACTCCGGAATGACCCTGTATAAAAGGTTCAGAGTAACAAGCACTGCTGCAGGCATCAGTCCACATTGTTCCAGGTATGAAGATCTCAAACCCTGCCACACCTTGCAGCAGTTCGAGCAATGACAACAGAAATCAGGTTTACAAGAGCAGACTAGCACGTTGGACAAGAACAGACCAAAGTGCGTTTGTGGGTTTGAGAAGTACTAAAGAAATTAGCAATGACTCAGAGACAAAAGAGCAATCAAAACCTTCAGAGTATGGGAAACAGCAAAAGGAATTCAAAAACGTGACTACACAAGTAGCATTCCATATGCTGAGGTGCATCCTTGAAGAATAACACACATACAATTAGTAACTGTAAATACTGTCACAAGTCAGAAAGCAGAAATCATCAGTAATTCAATACCATGAGAAACTGCAGGGAGTTACAAATGCCAGTGAGGAAACACCACCACCGTGTGGACTATTTGAACGTTACATGCCACCTAAAAGTAGTATTTGACTATGGAGGAAAACACAGAAGTCTCAGATGTGTAAGTATCGATTTGTAGCTTGCCATATCGACATCACCCGAGCATTACCCAGCTTCCCAAAACAACCGGTGTCTCCTTCTGCCCTTAGTTCAGGCCTACTCATGGATTTCAGCTGGTGTAGAAGGATAAGCGTTATTGACCTTATTTTCTATGTATGTGCATTACTTCATGTTATAGAGGCCTAAAGAAAATGATGAGTAGGCTTCTTCAGGCATGAGTCACATCACACACAAAGCTACGGACTTGCAGCTGGGAAGAGTAAAGGACACAGTGTCCATTCTTCACCTGCCCATTCCTGAATTTCATTGGCAAAGGCTCGTTGGAGTCTGGACCTTAAAAACCTGCAGACAGGAGTTAAAGATTGAAGTCTTTAACTTATACTCACCACCAGAGCGGGATGCAGAGCAGCCCAGGTAAAGTGAGCGCCAGCAGCAGCATCCGCCAGTCCCTGATGAAGTAAGCAAACAGTGGCAGCAACATGTAGCCAAATGCATAAAATATGCAGACACCCAGCGTGCAGAACAGCACCCGGATTGACTTGCCAAGGATTTCTGTGCCTGTTCAAAACAGCAGAGGGAAGGGCAGCATTTAACTTAACAGCAATCGCATAACGTACCAAACCCATCTCTAATAACTGGCTTTGAAATACACTATATGGGATAGTTATAGCATTTAGTGCAGTGTGCTGTTCGGTTTTAAAGACACCACAGATCTGCTACATGCAGTGATCCTCCATCAACCCAGGTAGTTATATATAAAACAGGAAGAGAGATGGGCCATAAAGTATTTCTGTGGCTCACAGTAGCTAATAGTTCTCTATCTTCTCACAATCTCACATTTTACTTGAGGAACTAAACCCACCTGACATACAGCAAAACGTTCACAACAGTTAACCTCAGCTTGATCTCTCCAGGGTCCTCTCCAGCTCATGGAGAGAAAACAGCTTCTCTATGGAATAATTCAGAGATGCCTGAATTAGGTTCCTGACCTGTACCACCTTTTGAAAGACCATTTTGTTATTAGCCCAAAAAGCCTTGCAATCTTTTGATGTACACATTTTAAAACAGAAGGGCATTCAGGCCCTAAAATGGACAACAGAAATCCCTGAGAATTCATGTCTTATGCGTCTTATCTCTCCAACTAGAAGATGGACTTTGTTCCAAATAATAGATTTTTTTGCCTTTTTAGGATGGTAAGCCACAGAATTAATTCAGATTGCACCTCTATCGACTGGAAACTTCCAAGGAGAGAACAAGTTATCCACATGTGGTGAGGACACTTAACAGTGCTGCCTGGCAAACAAATCGACCCTAAGCCAGTATCAAAAAGGAGCAGGAAAAGCACAAGATGAGAGAACACATACTGTGCCCAGCAGGACTTTCATACCAAGAACAAACGCTGCCACATAGTTGGAGATCTGCCCCATGCCGACCAGCATGAATAACACTGAAAACATCTCCCAGCTGGTAGAGAAGACCTGTATGAAGCTGAAGCCAGTCTGCATCGCCAGAGTTGCAAACAGCACTTTCTTCCTGCCAAACCTTCCATGGACAGATTAAAGAAAGAAGAACAGAGATTATTACACAACAGCACAAATGAAATCTTCAGCCACAGAAAAATAAGATTACATATGAATTCTCAGGGAGATACAAAACATCTGCAGAAAGCAGAGGTTCAGGAAACATGACACAGGCACAACTAGTCTAAATACATAAAAACATCCACTAGCCAAGAGAAAGAAACATTCCAAGGACTGCTACTTAAGCTCCTTTAAGTATATGATGGAACACTATTTTTTATTTACCGATAGTATGAATAAGGAATAAAGTCATCAAATTATTTAAAATGCAGGAGTATGAGATGCCCCTTTTCTAAGAAGCGCACAGTTCATGACATAGAGCAGCATGGTAAAACACAAAGAAGGAAAGCTTCTGAAGGAGAGGTAAGCCTGAGGTGTGTAAGATGCTGTTATCAGTGGAGTGATCCCATGCTGCAATCTTCATTCCTCTTGGTAAAAAATGAGCCAATTTAAGGGACTCCAGCAGTTCTATTGATGAAGTATTAAGAAACTCAACCCAACCCATCAAGTTGTTGTAGGAGTCAGTGCCAATGTCCTGTGAGAGTAACTGGATGAGCTGCACCAATGGTCTCCTTGACAGTGCCTGTGTCACCATGTGAAGGACCTGCAGGAGCGGATTCCTGTGACTCTGAAAGTGGGAAGCTCATGGCTTTTGGCACCAGAACTGCTCCTGCTTCACCTGTTGGGCAGTTACCATGTGAAACACGTAGCATCCTTGTAGCAGACAAAGGGCTGGGAGCTCTTTTGAATGAAGCACTCAAGGCCTGAAGCAGCACCAGGAGGCAATGGTGGGAGATGCCTCAGTGAAGAATGGAAATGCGAGAGCAGCCAGAAGGCACGGAACTCTGTCTGGGGATGGATGAAGAGCCAGCTGAGAGCTTATGGGTCAGGATTAGCAAGCAGACCAACACTGGCATTGCTGTGGGTGTCCACTGCAGTCCACCTGGTCAGCAAGAAGTAAAGGAGGCCAACTTCAAACAACCACAGGAAGCTTTGTGTTCGAAGGCACTGGCCATCATGGGGGATTTGAAGGACAAGACCCAGAAAGTTTCTGGCATGCATTCATGATAACTTCCTAATGCAGATGATTTAGGAGCTGACAAAAGGAGACACTACTGGACTTCAAGTTGTCAAACAAGGAGAGCTGTTTGGGGATGGAAGGGTTGGAGGCTGCCATGGTTGCTGGCTGCGCCATGGTGAAGTGCAGGATCATGAGGGGAGAAACAAGGCAGAAGGGAGGATCACTGGGAAAGCAAACACTGGCCTCATCAGGAATCCACTTGGAAAAATCCATGCCGTATTGCTCTGGAGAGAAGTCCAGGAGAGCTGCTTGGTTTTCAAGGATCACTGCCTCCAAGCTCAAGGTTGGTCCAACCCGATGAGCAGGCAACCACGCAACGGCCCTGAATGATGCTACAAGATTCGTGGCACAGGGATTGTGTTTCAAAGAAATATAAACTCTGCAATTGAATCAGCAAGTTAGAGGACCGCATACTGTTCTCTGACAATCAGGAAGACAGCACACATTGTTCTGCACAGCAAACCCCAGGGAGAGAATCAGGAAAACTGAGCTTTGAAAAACAAACCAGATGACTTTTGACACCACAAAAACTAATGGTGTCTTTCAGTTCATTAAGGTTTGTACTGACTGACAAGAAAGCCTCGCTTCTCTAGAGTACAGCTGAGCAGCAGTCATGCTTTGAGCTTCCACACATGCAGACCACAAGATTTAGATGCTGCATTTGATGATGAGGAAAGAAGCTATGGGTGTTTACACAAAGAGTTTCAAATTTGACCTCAAAAAAGGGAAAACAGGCCTTAGGGATCCCTCTGATCATGGTCCAAAGTAATTAGAAGAAAATATCCCTAATCTGATGTTTCCAGATGAAACTTATCTCCTACACCTGTTCCTGGTATAAAACCAGTTTGCTGCAGAAGTACTTTTGCTGAAAAAAATAAACAGATAAAGATAACCCCCACTAACAATCTCTGTACCGTTCTGTTCTAGTTCAGGACGTGCTCCTTATACACTGTGTACACTGTGTACACACAGATTAGACAGTTACGGAACAAAGATGTGTTAGCAGTTGCAGACAGATACAGGAAACTTCACATACAGAATTGCTTACAAAACAGCATCAAACAGAGCCAGGAGCTCTGGTGTATATACTTTACTTGTCTGAGAGCTGTCCCGATATGAAAGATCCAAGCAGGACACCCACAAAAAACAGGGAGGTGCTGAAGGGTCCCTTCCAGTCGTTGTCACACACAAGGTTCCACTGCAGAGAGAGAGAACATGAAAGCCTTCTGGTAAACAAGACTTCCCCTCCCTTTGAAACGCCTTGGCTGAGCCTGGGTGAAAATGTGCTCTTTGGACAGAAAACCTCCACAGGAGGAATGAGTAACCTGCTGCAGAGATGTAGCTCCATCAAAGCAACGGGAAGGGATGCTGGGCTGCTATGTCTGAAAAATCTCTCCTTATTTCAGACTTCATAACTCTCAATTATTCCTGCACTCAGTCCCCAAACCATTCCAGTCTCCCACCACCTGAGGCACAGGCACCAGCCCTCCAAGCACTGCTCCAATAAATCCTGCAACACCATCAATTATACATCATTACAGAAGCTCCGATCAGAACAGTGGCTTTCTAATAACAAACTCAAACCACTCATGTAAGGGATTTAACTTGCTATAGTTATCAGTATCATCTGGATTAAAACCTGCAATTAACATTTATCATTAACTCTGCATTTATTCCATAAAAGCTGTGCTTCACTACAGATTAAAGAACTTTTGAGCAATTCTGTGAGGACCACAGAGGCTAATCCAGCCAGGAAGCTTCAGTGAAATGGATATGGCAACTTGGAACACAGTGAATGATCACAACCAAATTCATATAGGCCAAAGGTTCCAGTGGTTATCACAAGCCTACACATGATAACACTTACCAGGAAACCAAACACCATGAATACAACTCCTGCATTACTAAAGACTTGCCTACTCACAAAGAACCATCTTTGCACCAGCTACTGGAGCCAGACATCTTCAATCACAGAACTAAAATCTACCAAGCCAAAACTCTAGCTCAGTGATTTACAGTCATTACCAAATAAGTCATTATGTTCCAGCTGACCACCTTGTACTTGTGAGTTGGCATCCCCCTGTACTTTGACATGAGGCTGTGGCCCACTTGGCTTTCCAAACACTGATGTGCTTGTGCCCATTAACAAACACTTTCTTCAGACCACTGAGGAGAGACCTGCTTGGAAGAGTTCATGGTAGTAAAATGTTTTGCAGTGTTCTGCCAAAAGCTCCTTGCATTGGCAGCAGGGACCATAGTGGTTCTTTAAATGTGGCAATGATTACCAGCTTGTTTTTCTGTCCACTCTACTAAAGCAATGTTAGGAGCTGTTATGCTGAAGATCACTTAAACCAGGCATCAAAGTGAACTTCAACTCCAAATTTCCAAGGAAAAACTGCTTTTTTTGTGCAATACCAGTTATTTACAGACTCCACAGATGCACAACCATCACAACAAAGGGATTTTAAGGTTTGTTACGTCTTGCACCACTAAATGAATGTTGAAGTCTTCAACTTTTTAATAACTCACCAACAAGGTCTATGCTATTGCTTGTCAGCGATGGTGGCATCAGCTTTCCAGAACCATTCCACAACTGTACCCTTCTCTCAGCTGTATGTTGCCCAAGAAGTCACTGGAGCATCACTGACAGAAGACCAGCATCACAAACAGTGAGTGTCTCAGTAGTTACTAATTGAATCCTGCTGATGGTAGTGCTGTTCGGACACAGTATAGTGTGACCCAGTGCTCTAAAATCATGTGCTTTTTTCATTTCTTAGTATCCTTTGAGTTGGCCTGCCAGCTCTAATGGCCTTTGCCCTAGTGAATGAGATAAGATTAACCCCAGCAAGGTATTGGGGGGCTCCAAACAGGAGAAAACCACTTCAGCTTTGTTTCAAAGACCAGCTGCTGCTGTTGCAAAGCACTGAGTGGATGAACACTGGTACTCAATGCTCCAAGCATGGCATGGAGCATCCTCACTCCATTTTACTACAACTTTAGAAGGGGACACCCTCTGCCGCAGTTTAAACTTATCTTCTTACTCAGACAGCTTGCACTGTAGCTTCTTCTGAACAATGACCAGACTGGGGTGATGCCTGTCAGTATCCTCACACCTACCAGCAAGAATTACTTACACATCGGAGTAGAGATGTCTGGTGTGATATTCACCTCCGTAAGATTCCTGGCTGATTCCAGCTGCTGGTGAGGGTGACTGGTAGAAGACCTGAACAAGAAGTGCTATGGCAGGTTCAGCTAGGATTACACTAAGCAGCGGCTATAGAACTGCATTGGTCTTGCTAGACTAGCATTTCCTACACCTTCCCAACATGCAACTGAACATAATATAACTTCTATCAAAAAAGAAAACTTCCCTGCGGTATTCACACAAACCACAATCAAAATGAAGACTCCAAGATGAAATATTTTGAGTTCTTTAAACTGAAGGTGTGAACAACATTCACAGCCCAAAATAACAGCATCACACTAAAACCACAAGGGAAGTTCAGGCAGACAGGATGCCACAAGTGTAGCTGAAGATACTGCTGTACCACAGGTGAAAAACACCGTTCCTCTGTGTTCTCCAGACACTTCCAAACCTGAAAGGGTAAAGAGTAATTTCCTGTGTGCAGGCTCTGTGTCCACTGCACTTGCAAGGCACCCCATGCCTTGAAAGGAGAGCTGGCACCTCATGAGTTACTAAAACTAAATCCTGCAGTGGTTCTCATCCAGACACCGATGCAGCTCCCTCATCCTCTTTCCCTTTCACTGCAATTATATCACTTTGTAAGAGATGGCAAAAGAGGAAATAACAAAATTCTAGCTGCTAATAACAAGATGCCACTCTGCCTAAAGATAAAATTTGCCCAATATTTTCAATGCATCATAACATGGAAATTGCAAGTCTCATTATAGAGGAGTTATCAAAACATTGTCAGGTCTTGCGATAGCATCACAGCAAACAAACATATACCAAATACAGACCACTACCAAATACATTTTGAAAGTTACAAGGCCACCACCAGAATTTAGGGCTTCATTTGACAAAAGGGTGTTTCTCAGATGAGAGAGAACTGTTCCACTGCAGGAACACTCCCACTTCCCCAGCAGCATTACTACAACCCCAAACAAAGATGAACTGTGACAAACACAACTTCAAGAGCCTCACTCGGTTACACCTCTGTTATAGAAGGAAAAGCTCAATAGGAACAAGAACTTTTATAGCAACAATATCTGGTGTCCTCCCACTCCTTTATTTATTTCTTTTGAAGCTGTCTTCCTCTAGCAGAGGATAGCACACCATTGAAAACAGGAGAGGGATGGTCCCATGTGCTAATATTTTCTTCATAAAGTCAACATCTTAGCAAGAGTTTTTGAAGCCAATCCAATCTCCTGTACTCGCTCTCCTATCACTTGCTTCTCCCTGCAAGTAGAGGCAGGCTCTTCAAAAACAATCTCACAGCCTCACAATTGAGGACTCAGGAGTTCTGATTCAGAATCTGGTCTTGTTTATACCTATATAAACATACCCTGCTTACTCGAGAGCTAGGAGTGTTATTAAACACCTTTTCCTCTGACAATACATTTGTGTATTTCAAATACTTCAAAGCTCTAAATGTGACATTAAAGCTCATTATACAAATACAAACAGAAGTCTCTATGTACAAAACATACATTCTGCTCAATTTCTCCCCTTGTTGTTTTCAATTGTTACAGAGAGACAACCTGCCCAGAACAGGAAGGGAAGTGACAAATACCTTACAACTCCAGCGCAGAAACTGAACTGCCCCTCATACATCACATTTTTGAGGGGGCTGGAGAAAAAGGACAATGTCTACCATGACCAGAGGTTATTTTGGTAAAGCAAAACAATACATCCCTCTGCCTTCCAAATGGTGAGCGTGGAAACCTCTAGTTCCACAGCTGCACCACAGTGTCCATTTCTGTCATTCCACATGTCACCACTGCCGTCTCCACTTCCTTCCTGAAGGTCTGGCATAACCTGCTGATCTCCAGCAGGTCTGGCAGCACAGCAGGGCACTTGAATCCCTGGTGGGCAGGGAACCTCTGGGCCCTCAGATCTGCCCAGAACCTTTCTCTCCCTGCATGCCCATACAGGACAGAGCACCAGCCCTGCGCCAGGCCTCGGGACGCTTGGCAATACCCACCATGCACATCCTTCCTTTGCCAAAGTCAGTCCCTGAAGCTTGTAAGAGCAGAACAGGCATAAACCACACAGCCCTGGAGCACACCTCCTGCCCTGAACTGATTTCAAACCGATGAACACCTCAACACACCTTAGCAGCAGAGGATGAACACATGTATACCAAATGTGCCTGTTTATGTTTCAGTATGTTAGAATGACTCCCATGTGGGCTAAAGTGCTTTGACTGCTGTATCATCTAACATCTTCTCCTTATATCATATTTCTAGTCCACTCATGCTCTTAACTCCATTGCTCAATCTACTCCCAGTTATTCAGTACAGCTCCATAACAGATCAGACTGGCAGAAGTTAGCCTTTTCCCTTAATTACCCTGGGTTTTATTCCTTTTATTACCACATAGGAACTTTTATTACTCCTACATCTTTTTTATGGGACTCATGGAGGAGTAAGAGTGACACAGATGGCTTCTTGAGCCAAGGCAAAGCTTTTCTCATCCCCCGAGCTACAGTATTTCAAGAAGTAAAAGACAGAAAAGGATTCTGTTACATGGGAACTGGTTAAATACTGCAGACAGGCTAATAACAACCTTCTGCTATTAGCCTGTGGGAGGAAAGGAAGTGTCTCTCCAAGCGAGGAGGAACTGAATGTTTTAAACCTCTGAAAAGCAGAACTATAAACGAGGACTTTATCCAGAGGCAGGAGAGATTCAGCAAAAAGCTTTCTTTAAAACAATTCTCCCTTCCCCCTCCCTTGGCTGCGGAAATCTGGGACAAAGGTCTCCATGATTATTCAACGAGTGCGAGATATGCAACCAAACACAAGATTGGTCAATTATGAAAGCAGAGGCAGCAAGCCGAAAAACGCAACGAGTTTAACGCCAAAAACCTGCAAGTATGTGAAAGGCCACAGCTCTTGTGAAACTCCCTCGGAGGCATTAATAAAGGGAGAAAAAACCCAACCCCAACACTGCCTCGGTGCACGATGTCTGGGCAGGCAGACATTACCTCCAACAGGCACGGAGCATCTGCCAAAACCAGAGCTGCTGGGGAGGCACAGCAAGATGTTAGCTCCTGTTTCTCACAGATTATAGGACTCCTGGGCAATACCCTGATAGCTCAGGATGTTTTAATTTACACCAAGGCAAAGCTCAGCGAAGAAGCTTCAGAGACAAAACTGAAACCACGTCTAAGCCAAGTGAAACATTATAGTAAGGCACTGGAACAAAACCTGCATTTCAGCCATGAATGGGACTGCCATGAGAAGATGCCAACTGCCTTACGCTGCCCTGAGAGCAGCTCAGCCTCACACAACAGTGCATTTCAGCAAGGAGCAGGGTGTAGAGATTCAGAGCAGCTTTCCTCTCCAGCAGCTCTTTAGAAAGAGGTGAGGTGATGCCTTGTGCATTACTCAAGGCCCTGCTGCTGTGTGTATTGGAGGGAAGTTTCCAACAACTCCAGTGCCACCATTCCATGATTCCTTCCGCTCCCACGGCTCCTCTTCCACACTCCCTTCCTCACCTCAGTCCTCCTGAGGAAGACTTCTGTGCTCTGTACTTAATGCTTACGTTCATTAGATACTCACACCCCTCACTATCCAAACACCCCATTTTGCAAAGCAAGGAATAACAGCAATTATAGTTCCAGCTCTGTAAAACTTGCCCACAGGCACAGACAGTTAATGGGACTAAAACCGGTTTATATGCCTTTTGAAACAAACCAACCCCAGCAAACTATACATATTTGGAAATTCAACATCTGTTTCCTTGCACTTTAAGTCAACCAGCACCTGTGGATCCCTTCAGCTTTCACCTAAACCAAGAGGGACCGTTCGCACAGCTTCAACTGTAGTGCCTGCCCTGACCACAGGCTTCGCTCACGGGGTGCATACGAGCAGAGAAGAACATGACCTGCCCCTGCAGGTGAATGGGGACACCAAAGCAGCGGGCACAGCCAAAGCAGCAGCGTCACGGGCTGAACAGATAAAGTTCAGTGTCCTTTTGGACACAGCATCACGCCAGGGCTTCCTGACTGCTGCATCCTGCACAACAAAACCAAACCCTTTTGCCTTGGGTGGCACAGTTTATTGTGAGGTGTCCCTGCTTATGGCAAGCGGGTTGGAACTGGATGATCTTAAGGTCCTTCTCAACCCTAACTGTTCTATGATTCTATGATCTCCCGAGCCCAATGAGACCTCTCCGAACCACGAGGCGGGCGCACCCACTCTCCGTGCAATGACCCCTGCTCCAAGCCACTATACAGGTACCGGATGAAGCCCATTCAGCAGCCGCCGCACATGCACTAAACGCGCTCCGCTCAGAGGCTAGTTGTACAAGGGTAAGCGAATAGACCCGGCATTAGGATAACCCCGCGCTTCTCCCTGCAGCCCCGGCCCCGCGCACCTCGGTGACGATAGTGGAGCGGTAGACGTCGCGGCTGTACTCCCAGCCGTCCCTGCACGGCTCCTGCTCCAGCGACTCCAGCTCCACGTCGGAGCCGGGCCGCAGCCCCAACTCAGACAAGTTGGTGAGCGCGGCCAGGCGGTAGCGGCGGCAGCGGCTCGGCACGGCCCGCCCGTCCCGCAGCTCCAGCGGGATGCTGGCGTTCAGCCACTCCGCGCTCAGGTTGGCCCCGCTGGGCACGACGCACCGGTGCTCGGGGGTGCCGGCCATAAACACGATGGAGAGGCCGTTGAAGCCGTTGGGGATGATGCTGGCGCTGAGCAGGAAGAAGACGAGGCGCTGGAAGCGGCCCCACTCGCCCAGGAAGGCGGCCACTTCATCGTAGTCGCGCATGGCGAGCTGCGGCCGCCGCTACCTGCGGGCCGGTCTGGCGCGGGCAGGAAGCGGCCGCCGCGGAACGCCTCGCCATGGGCCGGGCCTCGCCGGCGGGGGGCGGCAGGAGGTGGGGTTTGCAGGCGGAGGCCCCTCAGGTGGGGCCGGTCGCTCCCTGCAACCACCGTCGCCCGGCCCAGCACGGCAGCCTCAGCGTGGGCAGGCGGCTCCCGGCAGGCTCTGCGCCCGCACGGAGGCGCGGCGGGGGCTCGGCTCCTGTGCTCCGGGTGCTGCGCCTCCCTCCTGGAGGGAGAGCCCAGGCCTGGCTTGGGGCAGCGCCTCGGCTTGTATCGAAGAGGAGACCTCTATGTGCAGGGGGATGCACAGAGCCCCGCGGGCAGCAGCGCTGCCGGTTCTCACGCTGCTCCCTGCCTGCCAACATTGGGCTAATTCACATTTCCGACCAGCCTTTTGTGGATGGTATCTTCACCTCTCATTGCTAAAAGCCAAATGTACGCCTTTTACAGCCTCTGTTTAAAGAGAGCTGTTTAGCGTTGGAATCATGTTTTTCACAGCTGTGAAAAATCTCAGAAGCGTGAAATGGACAAAATAGACGTTAAACCTCAAAATCATCGCTGAGCTTGGCCGGGGTTTGGACATTTTCATACATTACCCACGCTAAATACATTTTAAACTACCTTTTTACACCTCTTTGCCCAAAGCGTTAGAGTGAGGAGACTTCCTCTTCAATTGCACTCCACACGGAAAGCAGGTTATACAATGCCAGCACACACTTTATTACCAGGAAGACGTAAGCGAATGAGTGGCAATTGCTACAGTTTCATATATGCTTCAGCACATCCAGTTAAACAGCCCAGGACGAAAGGTTGCACAGAGAGACCCAGATAAATGTGACAGTCGAGGCACAGCGCAACAGCCCGTGCAAGTCAGTGAGAGCGATCCCACTGGTGCTTCCCTCCTGCCCTTCCTGCAGGGAGAGGCTTAAATAGCTCATAGCAACACATTTAACTTCTGCCAGTGGCCACTAAACCAGTGCTGTTTGCTTCAGCTTTACAATTAAGAGAATAGTAACTGGCCAGAAACCAGCACTTCAGATTCATCCCTTTTGGGCTCTTCCACAGACTTTGGGGCTTGTGAGCCTGGGGAAGCCACTGGCAGAGGACAAAAATTGTCCTTGCAAATGCTTTCTGAGCTGAAGCAATCCCCTTGTTTTTCACCATTCTCAGGCACCATGAGGCCTTGTAGCAACATCGTGTACTTTTCAGAACGTTATTCCACAGCTGGGAAAGATTTGTCTTTGTTTAAATGTGCCATTGAAAACACTAAAATGTGACACCAGCTTGAGACTGAGTGTGAAAAATGAGAAGGTATTTAAGACAAAACCCAACACAACCCTTTTTGTTATCTAAAAAAGGGAAAACAGGGGGTTTATGTTACCACAGAGTTCAAGAGTACAAAAATATTTACTTTTTAGAAACACCCAAGCCCACAATCACACAAAGTATCAACTTGATATTAAAATCTTCATAAAGATACAGCCACCTCTATTTAATCAAGTCAAACCTGTCCCATGCTGATACAAATGTAGTTGCTGACAAATGTAGTTACGCCTAAACTGCTATTCTATGGATTATTTTTTTAGTGAGCTACCCCAGGATTAAATACTGCTGAGATCAGAGAAATTCCAGCTTGAGAAGGGATGAGATCAGGGGTCACAGGATAATGGTTGCCTCACTTTACATTCATGGCAAAAGCCTAACTGCAGCAAACTAATGTGAAAATAAATGGTATTTCTGCATCCCAAAGGCCAGCTTAAAATAATTGCACAAATTCCTTGTACATGTTATAAAGCTTTATATTTGTGCTTGAACTTGGAGGGAGAGCCTCCTTCCTATGCCCAGTGCCAGCACAAGACCACCTTGCCACAAACTCTCCCATTAGAGGCAAGACAGAATGTTCTTGTTGGCCCTTACAGAAGTCAAATCATGGCTAATTGATACTTATAGAGAATAAAAATCAGTCTACCAGGTCTGATCGACTTTATGTGCCCAAGAACTGTATGCACTGCCAATAAATAGGAAAAGAAAAGGTATTCTGCTATGTAGTGTTCATTAAACAGTAATAGCACAACTCTAAGCTCTGCATTTGGTTTCAAGCAATCTAGTGTTGCTGAATTTCAATACATCCATAACCTGTAGGATCTGAAGAACAAAACACTGGATTTGGTGGTGGTTTGCTGGGTTGTTTTTTTTTTTTTTTTTTTT
>NDXB01006599.1:321679-332853 GCA_002631895.1 Agapornis roseicollis | reverse complement strand
ACTAAATTTGTGGGTTGTTTTTTTGTGTTTTTTTTTTTTTTTTTTTTTGTTCTGAAAAAACCTGTGGTCCCAAATTAGCCCTTTTGTGGTTTTTCATAGCTGCAGGTGCCAGAACAGAACATCAGATTTTTGTGAGCATCCAATCCCCTGTAAATCTGTAAATGGTACAAAGATTATGCAGAGGCTTTTAAAACTGTCTTCTCTGTACTTCCTCTGAAGGTACAGAATGATGTGGTATATTTTTCAAATTAAATGTTTTGGAAAAAACACAACTCCAAAAGATCTAAAACCCCTGCTTATGCCCATATACCACGAAAAACCTGAAAGCTAAAGCTGTTTGGATGGGACCACTGATTTGCTTAACCCCATGCGTCTTCTGAAAGAAGGCACAGTCCCTCAGTGGTCAGCAAGCTGTAGTCCTTACTCAGTGTTAAAGATTCACCTTCCATCCCCAAGGATGCCAAATGTTCGTGAAGCCCAAGGATTTCAGTAGGCTCAGGCTTTATGAACAAGCCTCAGCTTTTACAGGGACAAGTGGATCCCAGCTCCTGGGAAAAGCAAGTGACATCAAAAGATACGCTGATGTCTTGTACAAATCCAACATCCTCACATTGAAGCGCATGCCTGCTTTGCTACAACTAAATCCTGATCCTACTTAGTCTATAAGGTTTTGGTCCCAGATTTCAAAGGAAGACCTTCCCTTTGGGGGCATGTGCTTAGGTTTTCAGAGGCAGACCCCAGTTCCCCTTTATCCAGTCAACACACAGAGTAAGAAAAACCATGAGCATTATGTTCACTACCCTTTCTTTCCTTTAAGCAGCTTTCATTGAGTACCTGACTGCCTGGAGTCATTGCTGTACTATTCCTAATACTCATTCCTAGCTTACTCCTTGAATTGTGTTTAGCACAGGCAGGCCCCCATTTCTCAGCAAGGGAGAAGCCCCAAGTTTCAGGACACTGAATTACAGACTGAGAGTCCTACAGGACTAGACAGCATCTGTTAGTAAACTATGTATTTGGGTAGAGTAGTACAAGGGATAACAACTATGGTGCAGTAGCATTGACTGTTGGGTTTTCCTCTGGCAGAAGATGCATTCTGAGATGATGTTGCTCTTCTTTCAGCCCCTCTGAGCATGTGTCCTTCTTCACAAAGGTGTTACCAGAACCTTAGGACTCTCCTTTGCATTCCTAATTCCAGTGGTTTGTTGCCCATTTCTGAAACTGAAATCAAGTAAAAGACTGAGAAGCCAGAGAACATTTTACAGGGTGTCATCAGACACTTCCCCCTCCTAATTACCACCACTAAAATAACCGTGTTACACCACCAGTAGATGCGTTAGGGAAAATGCAATGCTCTGTAAATTACACCTTTCTGGATGGCAGAAGTAGTGCAGCAAATCAACACTGGGAACTTGATCATAATTCACTGTAATTCAGCTGCTTCAATCTATTTATGCAAGAAGCCTGCAGCTCCCAAGAATTTTCCAATGGTAACTGGTAAACTGGTAGCCTCTCAAATGAAAGAGGCTACAGAACTGCAATCCTGTGTTTAATTTGGAGTGGTACCTAATAAACTTAAACTGAAAGAGTGAAGTGTTTTGGAATGTATGTCATCCCACTAAAGGAATAGCTTAAATGAAAAGTTAAGGACAGCAAGTGTTGGAAAAGGACTGAAAGTGTTGGGAGATAGAAAGCAGCAGCCTGAAGGTGATGTGAGGGTCAGCCTTGTTTTCCAGGTGCCCACTTTCAAGCACAGCAGCTCTCAGGTTCACTTTGAAAGATCTGATGTTTTGCAGTGGATCTGATGAAATGGAATCATAGACGCATGGAATGTTTTGGGTTGGAAGAGACCTTAAAGCTCATCCAGTTCCAACCCCTTCCACTAGCAGGGACACCTTCCACTCAGAGCAGGTTGCTCCAAGCCCCATCCAATCTGGCCTTGTTTACCGATTTACATCTTTACTGATTGTGAAAAGGGACTACATAGAAACAGGTGCTGAATTCTCGTGACGATGGGATGAAGGAAAACCACCTTACCACTTCACCTTCAGCATCTGCTCAAAGCTCTCAGGTAGGGAATTGCCATAGCTCTCCGGGAGAAACAGGGTAAGAATCCCAATCAGCACAGTCAGGCTTCCCATCAGGATATATGGGAGGTATTTGTCATAGGCATCTGTAAGAACATAGGACACAACAATGGTACTTAATATGCACAACTAACAACCCCATGGGTAAAATTTCTATTCCAAATATTGCTGGAATGCAGAATTAATTGAGAATTATTAGCTGAACTCTTCATAAATATCAAAGGTGAATCCAAAACCAATTTACTTCTGTTATCTGTCTGGAGATGTTTTCAGTTTTAAAACTACAGCGTGCACTCTAGGGTAGTCAACACCTACCACTGGTTTCATGCCATCCCACATGCCTGTGTAGCAGCTAATAGGATTTTTGTACACTTCCAGCTGGGATAGCCAACATCTCTGCAAGGTAACAGCTCTGCTGGCATCATTGGTGGAGCCTTCAATACTACTCTGTCATCAGGAACCAAATCCTCCGTTAAATAATTCAACATGAGGGAGAAGTGCTCAAACAGCCCAGCACTCATCAGCTGCCTGGGATTGTGCTTCCTGCTGAGCTTGTGCAAAACAATAGGCCAATTACAGACTAATGGGCAGCTCACAGGGGAATCCTTAGTTACCTTCCTGACTGCACAGGGGGAGAACATCAGGTCTCCCATGACAGACAAGAGGCTCTGACCCTGCTCTACCCAGAATATTATTTTGGACTAGAAGGCAGCAGCTGCTGCCAGCAGCCTGAAGGCAGCACACAGGTGTTTGGGCAGGATGCAAGATCTTCAAGTCACAATAGCATAGCAAGGAAAAGGGATTAGCTAGGAGTTAAAGTGTTTATGGTATAGAAAAAAACAAACTGGACTTGCCAGCTTTAAGTTGGTTGAGAGCAACATGCTTTATGATGTATGGAATAAACTAGCAGTAAAGTGAAGACTTCTGGGTATCGCCCACAGAGTCAAAGTTTGTGATTTGATCTCTTCTGTGTAGATGAGCTGGATGAACTGCAAGGTCCTAATTTAGCTGTTGCAAAGATCAGCAGCTGATGAGTTTCTCCTAAAACCTCCTGAGGTTTAGGAAACTATTCTGATGAGTGGAACAAGAGGGTTTTGGAACAAGAGTTCTTTGAAAGGCTGAGCCTATGGAAACCTGGGATAAAAATAACCTCAAAAATCCAACCAATGGTTTGGTTTAAAAACTATTATTGTTACCTGTGCTGCAATAGAGACTGAAGACCCTAAGGTGCATCACAATCCTGCTGTCCTTTTTACTTTACATTTGCACAGTACAAGGATCAAATAAAGACCATGTATTTTCATTATTTTTGGTGCGGTTTGTTACACTCATGCTGGGATGTAGACCTGAGACAACACAGGTGAGTTACAGATTGCAGGTATTCTCCTCTCCTCTTTCCTGCCATGGTGAACCAGCAAAACCCCTTAGCAGGACACCAGCTAGAGTCAGCAGATATTTCTACCCTTAATCTCCTACTCTCTGTCACCTCTTCCTGTCTGCAACATGCAGATTATTTCCCTGTAGAGACCCAAGGTGAGAGAAGGGATTTAAGAGACAAGAAGTGAAGTGACTTAAAGCTGAAGCTGCACTGCAGAAGCTCAGATAATTTCTCTGGGCAGTTGTGTAGCACAAAGCAAGGAACATCAGATGTCTCACCCAGGTAAACAAAGTAAGGAGCAATGATGCTGCCCAGCCTGGAAGCGGTGGAAGTAGCTCCAACTGCCATGTTTCGCACTAGCGTTGGGTACAGCTCCACATTGTAGACATAAAGCATTGAAAATGCAGCTGTGATGCCAAATTTCCCAAGCATCACCAGGCCCACAGACAGGACATTAAAATCTGGAGGAGAAAAAACAAAACCAAGGTGAATAAACAACATCCTGCGCTTACTACTTGTATTTGTTCTATATCCCAAAGATCAGATCACTGTTTTTTTTTTTTCCTAGTGGTTGTGGTTTTGGTTCAATTATAGAATGCATTATACATTTTGCATATATATATATATATGTATGTGTGCATATGTAAAATTATACACTGTATTAGCCCCATCCCTAGCTGACTTGGCTCCAAACTTCCCACTGAACACAATCTAGATGCTCAGGTTACTTTGTACTGTTCAGATATTGGTTGTTTCCAAGTAAAACAGCATTCTTGAAATGGAACAAAACTGGATTACACAGCAATAAAAGACAAGCTTAAATCCACCCTTTTCCATCAAATCCTGCAGAGATTTACACACAGAGAAATCTGGAAGACTTGCAGGCTTTTTTAGCGTCTATGGACAACCAGATAAATCACAGGACACTTTTGGCTCTCATTTTACAATTCCAGGTTCCCCTCGGCTATAAAAAGCTCAGTAATTTGACACAATAAATGACAGCCGTGCATGACTCAGCATCTTCATAAAACCATATCCTGGCTGCAAGTGATCAGCACAAACTTGACTTCAAATCCTAAATGTGATCACGGTTTCCAGCAATTTTACAGAACTATTAGTACCATAAACCATTTCTAGCATTTCATATGCTCAAGTCATGTATTGAACCTTGTACCTGCAGGAACCAGCTGAATGAAGAGAACAACACCTCCCCCTAAAAAGAAGATGCCAGCTAAGGAGTAGCGCCGGGGGAGGCAGCGGAGGAGGAGCCAGGCAATCACATAAGCTGGAACTTCAATCACAGCCGAGAGGAAACAGTTGATGTAGGCATTTCCATGCCAGTTTGGAGTGCTGAGGGACAGGCCAAAGTAACCAACTGATGTGAAGAACCTGAGGAAAGCAGTAAACCCAAATGATTCCAGAAACACCAGTCTCTGAAAGCCTCCAGTGTTGCCTCAGATGTTGTGACAAAAATAGGATGCGCCATTAAGCCACGGGCATTGTGGCATCCCCATCTTTCTAATTCTGTCATCCCTTCCAGTGACCATATCCACAGCGGCTGGAAGAGACCTCTGATTTCTCTGTCTTTCCTGCGTACACTATATACCGAGTAAAAGGCTTTGTGTAGGTCGCTCACAAAGGCTTTTCACTACAATGGAGTCATTAATGGCACAGTGAAGTAACTCTGGAAAACTTTCCATGCCAACTATATTCCTACTTGTAGCCAACTCCAGTGACAGGATCTCCCACCCTCAGCAGTTCCGTTACATCTTATTTAATCTTCAGAAGAGAGCTGGATGTTCGGGTTTCAAATCTCAGGAATGCCTTACTCTGGCATGCCAAAGTGTGCTAGCCAGTTCCTTTCTGCTGGGGGAAGCATGTACAGGAAAGGGTCCTCGTTTGTCTATATGGTATTATTGGGTCCTCATTCCTTGTGGCGCCCAGACAGGGACCAGGATCTCACTGAGATGGGCAGTGTACAGAAACCAAACAATACCACTGGTCATGGGTCTGCTTCTTGTTATGTTACTGAGTTGCTGCCTTTGCTCCAAGGAGGCCATTTCTCTTCAAATAGTGATTACAGAATTGGGAGCTTCTTTAAAGAAACCAAAGCAACAGAATTTGCAATACATGAGCTGTTACCTATAATTTCCTAATTATTTTACATCTAAGTCGATGCTGTTCTCTCCATACTCTTGTGGATTAGTGCAGTGTGGGTGCAAGGACACTGCGGGCCAAGGACCATGTGGATGGGCTCTGAGGCTTAGACTTATTATCTAAACCTGTGGCATGTGCCTTCAAATCAGAAAGCGTTCTATTGCCTGGGTACTGTAGGAATACACATTTCCTTACCACAAAAGTAATGACATAATAGTAATAGTTGCAATGTTTCGGGTTCGAAATAGGTCCAGAAGGATAGCCTTCTGCTGCTGCTGAGGCTTCCAATCCTGCATCTGAAGGAAAGAGGAAAACAAAACCAAAACATTCCCACACACCTGACAGCAAAGCAACCTCTGCCACCAACAGGTCTGGGCAGTTATGATGTTATGACTCTATCAGGGGACAACCAGTGAGCCCAAGGGCCACTTCTGCACCAGGGAGGGCAGTCCTTAGGTAAAGCTTGTGTGCACCCATTGTACTTGTGGTAGCTTCCAGGTTTTTGTTATAAGAAAGGCAGCACTGAGACCACTGCTCCTGCTAACTAATGAAAAAAGTGCCAGCTGACAAGACAGACACATCATTTCCTTACGCATCTAACATAGAGCTTCCAGGAGTAACCTCATTACCAAAGGCACTGTGCATTGTACTCAACTCTTCAATTCAACCTTCACAGACAATGGGAAATCAATGCAGAAAACCACCCAGCTCTGCTGCCTGTGGGGAGGATGGATGCCAGAGCTCAGCATGGTGGCATCATTGGAGACAGAGGGTCCAGTTTAAGGCTTGAACCTGGAATCTTCTGGGTTGCATTAGGGAGCTCTTCTGGCTCCGTGGAGAGTTCTTGCTGGGACAAAGCCAGTGCTCATGGCCAGGCTTCCCCCCAAGCCCAAAGAGGGAACCACCCTGGTCCTCCCTATGGGGCTACCCAGTGGATTTCCTTTCCTAGGAAGACAGGATGGTTTCCAAGGAATGTCTTTATAGCAACATTTGAGAAATACTTCCAATGGAGGACTTAACATGCAAACATCATCCTCAGGCTTTGGTAGATGGATGCTTTGGCACACAAGATTCCCATGCAGTAAAACGGAGCTGCTGCTTGGTCTCACAAATACAGAGGAGTGATGGAAAGCAAAGCACTTACTGGAGCCTGAAAAGTCACATCCAGCACGAAAGACATCTGACCTCTGGCTGTGAAGTAAGGAAAATGCTTTCCCATGGTTTCTGCAGAATGAACTTTCCATCGCTGGAATATGCACTTCAGTTTACCCTAGAACATACACTTGGAAAAGAGATCTTCAGCAGCTCAGCCGAAGTGTGAACATGACAGTGAAGGGATGGATCAAGCCCATGGGAGGTGCAGCATGCAGCATCTTCCTTGCAAAGGAGTACACAGTGCTTTGCTTTCTGCTCCATCGGGAGACATCAGGAGGCTCAAAGTGCAATGAAGAGAGATCTCACAAACGGACACACAGGTATTACTGATGTGTGGCTGGTTTCTTTGCACAGGAGAAAGCTCTGTGCTTCTTCAGGAGCTCCAACCAGGGCAGAGCCACTAGAGGGGGAGATGAGCCCAAGAACCAGCCATCCTGCTGCTGCTGCTGCTGAGCAGCTCCCTGGCTTGCTGGAGTTGTGCTGGGCTTTCTCCTTTCAACCAATACATGTGAAACACAGCAGAAAAAGAGACCTGAAGAGCTTGATATTCTTCACCACCATCTCTGCTTGGGGTTTTCATGTGCCTGTGTAGCACTGGGGTGTTTTGGTTTGTGGCACCCAGCCCCAGCACATGAGGGTGCTGATGTGGGGTCCCCTGTGCAGCCTACAAAGGGTGGCTGTTAAACTGCAAATCCCTAACACCACAACCAAGCTGAATGGGGGACAAACACATCCTCCTCAGGTCTTCTCAGCTCCAAAGGCTGAAGCAATCTGGGTCACCCTTGCTCTGCAAACCACAGCCAAGCACTGCTGAGGAAGAGAATTTCACTGTAAACACCAAACAAATAAAAGCCCCTCTGGCTTCTCATTTTGAACTCCCTAACCCAGCACTTACCTCGCACCAACAGTCACTGCCAGCCCTGAAGAGCTGCTGGTGCAAACCATTTCTGTGCTTCCCCACAAGTCAACTGGTCCAAGGGGGAAAGTTCTGGTGAGGTAAAGCACCAGGACACATGAAACATACCTCTGTGGTGTCAAAAAGGACTTCTGGGGCTGGCACACCATTTATCTTTGCAGCCTTTCGGATAATAACTTCTGCCTCCTTGTACCTTCCCTGGGAGATCAGCCACCGAGGGGATTCAGGAATGATCCTGCAATGAGTTTCACAATAAATGACTCAACGTTTCTCACACAGAGTTATTAAAGCCACATGTATCATCTCTACAGGTTTCACTCTCAGCTCACAGATTGCTTGCAGCAGAAGGCAGTCAGCATAGGAGCATGTGGGCAATGTAATTAATGGATTTGTCCCACCGGGATCAATGGGAGAACCCCAATCTATGGGATTGTGTTTATCCTTGTGCTGAAATAGATGCACGCTTACCCTTGTCCTGGGTGGTTGGTTTTTAAGGGGCAATTGATGTCCAGCAGACAAACTGCAGATGTCACCAGACAGAGAGCAAAGGTGGGGGTAGCTTAGCTAGTGATGAGCAAAAATGTTGTTAGGGAACCACACACAATGTGGAAATGCTTGAACTATGCACAGGGTATTTTTAAAGACTCTGTGTCATAGGAACCTTCTATACAAACCTCACAGTTTACCATAGCAGCAATGGGCGAGTGAGGGTGCACCTACACATCACCAATGCGCCAGAGCAGGGATGGGTGAGTGCAGTGGAAAGATGAAAGAAAGCATGGGCTCTACAAAGAGGACAGCATGGGATGTCTGAGAGGAACAGGGGAAGGAAGAGCCAACCTTTGGCTTAACCAGATGCTTATACAGGCTGAAGGAGCTCACAAATCAAGGTCCTGCTCCAGCAGCCAAAGCCAAGGCTGGGAGGACACAGGGCTCCTGGCATGCAGAGCCTGTGGGAGAGGGCTGGCCTGTGACTTAATGACATTGAGTGCAGTGAACTGCTTAATGATAGCAAGTGCAATAAACTGCTGTGTGTGAGAGAATGGGCTCAGCCTGTCACTGAGGTACCTGAGAAGCTGTGGATGCCAAGGCCAGGTTGGATGGTGTGGACAGGCAGTCTGACAATGGACATTTTGTGAGCAATCCAGAGGCCTCAGTGTAAAGCAGTTTGCTTAAGAACAGTAAGCAATCCAGGGGCCTCAGTGCAAGGCAGCTTGCGTGAGAATAGCAACGGAGCTAGAGATAAGCTGAAGGCCATGGATTAGGAAGTGAAGACAGCACTACCGGCAGAGGCAAAAACAAGAGTGAAGAAAACACCACCTGCAGACAGGCGAAAACAAGAGCGAAGGAAAACATCACTGGTAGTAAAGGAATAAACAAGATAGTCTAAAGGCTGAGTTCCCAGGACTGAGCTATCCAATCATAAGTGTTGTTAAGGGTTAAAGTGCCCAATCAGTAATTGCCAAAGTGATGTAGCTGT
This sequence comes from Agapornis roseicollis, assembly GCA_002631895.1. Classification (NCBI taxonomy): domain Eukaryota; kingdom Metazoa; phylum Chordata; class Aves; order Psittaciformes; family Psittacidae; genus Agapornis; species Agapornis roseicollis. The sequence continues at coordinate 323,680 of NDXB01006599.1, read as the reverse complement.
GCTGAGAAATTCCTATATAAGGCTGGCACTTTGCTTAATAAAATGGCATTCGTTTGGATCACATTGATCTTCTCAGCATTGTCCGTGACTCCCGCGCCAGCAGGATGGGGCTTGGAGCAAGCTACTCCAGTGGAAGGTGTCCCTGCCTGTGGCTGGGGTTGGAACTGGGGGAGATTTAAGGTCCCTTCAATCCAAACCAGTCTGGGATTTTAGTACCAGTCAGCAAGTGGATCCACATTAAAAAACAGCTTAAATTAAACAAGGAAGGAAGCAAAGTTAGAACAAATCATGCAGTGGTACTACAGGGGTAAACCTAAAGGTGGTTAACAGTGTCCAGAACTACAAATCAAATACACCATTCCCAAGTGCTCTGGAAAGCCAATGCACAAGTGGCTTCGAGCACAGGACTAGCACCAGCAGGGCTCTGCAGGTAGTTAGCTTGACTGAAAAGTGGTACTCACCACCAGAGTGGGATGCAGAACAGCCCCGGGATCGTGAGTGCCAACAGCAGCATCTGCCAGTCTCTGATGAAGTAAGCAAACAGTGGCAGCAACATGTAGCCAATTGCAAAAAATATGCAAATTCCTAATGTAGAGAATATAATACGAACTGATTTGCCCAGGATTTCTGTTCCTGTTCAAAACAAGGGAGGGTGGATTAGCATCTCAACGCTTTCTTTCCAAGCATCATTCAGTACTTTACTGCATTTATGAGAAAGTTAAGCTAAACAGTCTTTGGAAGGAGCAGCACAACACAACTCACCCAGTACAGAAAAGCTGCTGGGAATATTGGGGACCTTCAGATGCAGGAGTGACTTATGTTTGCTTTCGTTAATGCACTGTCAGAGATGGGTAAGAACAGGCGGGGAACGGTTGTCAGCTTTTCAGGAGCCTTTCCTGCATGCTTGCTTAGGACATAACCTGCTCCTGCCCTGAACCCATTGGGATCTAAGATGTTAAGTTCACTGCTGAGTGCTTCAGGTCTGACATGGAATGAAAGGATGTGAATTACAGTGAGGTGAAAACAAACTTAATGTTTATTGTTTGGAACAGAAGGCTGAATGTTGGACCAGCACAACACAGGCTGTAGGATACCTCCAGGGAAGATGCCATCATCTAACAATGCGGTAGCCAGGTAGCAGCCCATGAAAGCATTCTACAGCCACTGTGTCATGTACAGGATGTGGTTAAAAACCATCTTTATAGACTTTTGCTGCCATCTCTGGGAGGAGACTATTCTCATGAAGATGAAAGCAATAGTGCTAAGGGCAGGAAGAGCAAGGGGGGCTGGAGCAGGTTCTGTGTTATGCATAGGGCAGCAACACAGGCTTGGATGTTGGAAGCTGGAATGACAGGAGAAACCTGTTAACGTAGCCCCTTGAAAAGACAAACACTTAGGGATGGAGGGTGTCAGGACTGCAGCACAGCCAGCATCAATGGGGGCCCATGTCACTGCTTTCCCACAGCAGGCACTCACTCTCATTCCATCAGCTCCACACAGGAGTAACTCCCAGGACAGGGGGAGCAGTGGCATTGGGATGGCAACAGCAATGGCAAGTGATCTCCCTGCTGACAGCCTGACCTATTTAATCCTCCCTCCACCACTGGCAGCAGTGACTCACGGCTGCCCTGGGGACATGATGGTGCATCCCCTCCACAGCACTGATTTCACATCATGTTCTTCTGCTCTGTTTCTTCCCCCCCCCCGGATTAAAGCCTCATGGGGTAGAAAAGAACAGCATTAACTATTAGGTTTTAATTTAGACTAGCTCATATTAAGAAGTACAAATTGTAATACTAATGAAACTGGTTCAAAATACCTACATTTAAAATACCTAAACTGGTTACCAATACCTAAAGGAGCTGCAGGAAACCTGGAGAGGGGCTTTGTACAAGGGCCTGTAGGGACAGGCCAAGGGGAATGGCTTGAACCTGCCAGAAAAGGGGAGACTGAGATGAGCTCTTAGGCAGAAGCTCTTCCGTGGGAGGGTGGCACTGGCAC